>JAEANM010023826.1:0-11285 GCA_017656035.1 Myanophis thanlyinensis
CTCATTCTGCCCTAACTTACCTGTGGTCATGAATGGTTGCATAAGCATTTCACTGCATATTGTACCATGTATGACTGCATGTGACCAATAAAATTTGAAATTGAAATTGAATTGGCATTTGGGCAGTCCTAGAATCAAATCAGATAAAGGGAAGTAATTTTTAATGCATAGAAACAGGATGATCAGAAATGTTCTAGTGCCAGCAAAGATGTTATTTTTAAAGATTTTAATCAACTTTATTGGACAAGTTAGCATAAAATGAGTTAACATCTGTGATAATTAGAATTATTTTTATGGAGATAATTAATGGAAGGTATTTTTCCCCCCACAAAATCTCATAGGTAGCCTGGAATTTTGGGGCAGGATCCATAAAACTGTATAACCCTGTGCCAATAATATCAGAGTCAAAAACTGGGATATCCAGAGTTAACTGATGGTACTTTGGATGGTAAAGGAATTACATTTCTGAGGTTTATTATGCGGATCTTGTCATAAACTTTTTCATCAGCTTTCATGTTTTGAAATTCTTTAATTGGATACAGTGATAAGTAGTTAAACCTCTTCACGATCATGAGATCTCAGCTTCTTTAATTATGCCTGTTGTTTCTGAACTTTTGAATGGTATTTTTGTTTCAAACTTACAAAACTGTGGTAAATTATATCACAATTATCTTAGAATTGTTGGTAAAAACATTTTTAAAGGTCTAAAGTTTTAACCATCTGAAAGATTCTATACAAGAATCTTTCAGAGTTGAAACAATGTTTGCATATGTCAATGTGTTGAGATGCACTGGGAAAATAAAATTGGTTCATTGGTATGCAGTTCTGGTGAAAGTATTTCTCCAGTCTTAAGTGGAATGCAGGTAGTCCTCGATTTATAACCATTCATTTAGTGACCATTCAAAGTTACAGTGACAGTGAAAAAGTGCCTTATGTCCGTTTTTCATATTTGCAACCATTGTAGCATACCCATGGTCACATGGAGTCATGACTTTCTGACAAAGTCAGTGGTGAAGCCAGATTCACTTAACAACTGTGTTACTAACATAACAGCTGCAGTGATCCACTTAACAACTATGGCAAGAAAGGTCATAAAATGGAGCAAAATTCATTTCCTTAGCAAAGAAATTTTGGGCTCAGTTGTGGTTGTAAATCGAGGATTACCTGTCCATATTGTCTCGTGAGTGGGTGTGAACTATTGCCACTGAACATAAAAAAGGATATTGATCCATTATCATTTATAAATCTTTTTTCAGTTAATACGTTCCTTTTTTAAAGTGGTTATCAATACATTTTGGATGAGGACATTATAATAGTGGCTTGTTCTCTAACCACTGTCTCATGGTTACAGGAACCTTCCAAATACTATATAGACCACCCTGGTTAGATTTTTTTCATTTAAACAGTGAAAAGTGGCATTTCAGTTATTTTGGTCAATACTAAGCTATAAACTGGCTGTGTTACAGCAAGTGATTATGGTAATATACATTCTGTACCTCTAATAGTTGTGTAAGGACGGCTGAGAAAAGCTGCATCTGCAAACCTTTGTACCTTTAACTTTTCAGGTGTACTTTTTCTCAACCTTGGCTGCCAAACTGTATTAAACAAAAATTCTATCTTCATCACAACTGCCAAATATATAGGAGCTTTGACTTCCCTGGAAGCCAGTAACTCTGTTCATTTTGCCAAGAAGAAATATAGATCAGTCATTTCGCTTTACAAAAAAGAATATTGATTAAATGTCATTGACTATGACAGAAGAAATTGTGTTAGGTACATGTAATTCATTCTCCAATAAGGAAATGAATACTGTTCTATGTATCTTAGGTCTGTCTGTTTCATCCAGTTTTTGTTTTAGATCTGAGACGACAGTCCTAAACACTTTCTCAGATAAGCTGTTCCATTGCATTCTGCAGGATTTAACTTAAGATCATGCTTAAGATTTCCATTGTATGCCAAATCAGTATGTTGGATCAATCCTGTGATTGCAAATATCAAATAATGTCTTAATTACTCCACTATAATCGGCAGAATTTTCTTAAAAAGAGAATGTATTGCTCTTCATTGAATCTATTGTATTCTCAACTGTCTCATGTCACAGTTTTTTTTGTGTAGATCAATGAATATGCATTATGTCACTGCTAAATAAAGGACCTTTTGATTCTTTTAAAATGATCTTGATTTATTTTAGGCTGATTTGGAGCCAGAAAGATTCTAGAGAAAAATCCCTTGTATTAATGACTTTTGATCTCTGAAAAAAAGGTGGGAGCACTCTGCAGATCATGATAAGCTAGCTGGCATGTACAGGTAGTCCTTAGGTTATGATGGCAAATTGGAACTGGGATTTCCATTGGTAAGCAATGTGATTGTAAAGCGTGATGTCATATGACCACATTGTTTAGGCATAGTAATCCTGGCAATCCCCACTTCTCTTGTTCAGCTAAAACCTCCTCAAAGTTCTTGCCAGTTTTCAACAAAGTCTGTGAGGAAGCTGACAGTCAATTCCCAGGTGACTCACAAATAGGCTGGTGGGTAGGTGAGTGGTTGCTGCCAGGGTGCGAAGGTGCATGGCATACCTGGCATGGCATGAGTCCAGCTGGGTTGGGGGTGGATGCTGATGAGTGGCCAATGGGGCACAACATACCGGGGCCAGGGAGTCTGCTACCAAATGGGCAAGAGTGTAAGAGTGATGATTGTAGTGCACATAAGTGTAGTTGGGCTAAGGACAACTGCTGTCAAGTGCATAAAAGTATATTCATGGCCATTGAGACATGGCACAATGTGATGAAGCCAGGGGTGACTGCTACTAGGTATACAAAGGTGCATGGGTGAGCATGATGGGGCTAGGGTGGCCATTGCCTAGTCAAAGAGAGTGCAGCTGGTTGTCACAGGTGGGAGGTGCCATGGTGCCTTAGTCAGGGTCCTTGGGGGGGGGGGAAGCTGCTGAACTGTGAGTGACTTACTGTGAAGCATATTGTAACCCTTTCTGTCACCTTTCCCATGGACTTTGCTTGAGGGAAGCCACAAGTGCAATCAGGTAAATGTGATAAATGTAAGTATTGCAATCGTCATAATTGTGAGCCAGGTGCCAAGTGCCCTGATTGCAATCATGTAACCTTGAGGTGCTGGAAGAACTAGAACTTTGAGGACTGATTATAAATACCACTGGTTCAGCACTGGTTGCTGAATGAGTGGTCATTACCCAAGAACAGCCTGTAAGATTACCATAGCAATAGCACTTACATACCGCTTCACAGTGCTTTACAGCCCTCTCTAAACGGTTTACAGAGTCAGCCTATTGCCCCCAACAATTTGGGTCATCATTTCACCCACCTCCGAAGGATGGAAGGGTTAGGGTTAAACCTTGAGTCTGGTGAGATTTGAACTGCCAAGTTGCAGTCAGCAGTCAGTCAGCAGAAGTAGCCTGCACTACTGCCCTCTAACCACTGCGCCCCCATGGCTCAGTAGTTGGGATTGTGCAACTCTTCACTTTGGCTGAGATGAGCCTGCTATAGTTAGTCAAACAGCCAAATATGTATACTGGGGCTCTGGCTTTTGCTGCCTACAAGAAGTGAGATAACTGTTAATAAACAGTTAACCATAGTTTTGTGTTCTGGTTCCCTCAAGACAGAGAAAGTCTGAATTGTATGTGTGTCCACAAAATTGAATAAGCAAGTTATGGATTTTAATAAGTTGTTCTATCCCACCAATGACATAGCCTTATATCAAAATATAGATGGAAAGTATGCTTCTGGCTAACTTTTTTTTTTGCTTGATTTCATTGTGAGTATCATTTAATGTGATGCCTTTCTGGATATCCTTCCTGGGATGAGAATTGGAAGGAATGTGCTTTAGTGATGCTATTTATAGTTGGCAGGTGGGCTGTAGAAGATGGCAATAGATTTCTCCAGCATATATTCTGCAGATGCTTCAGTGTGCTGCATGTTAAAACATAGTTGAGTTGAGCCTCTGCATAGAAGAAGTAACAAGACGATAAAGAACAATAGTTTGAAATCCAGTTTAAATGATAAGAGTTGGCTAATGGATAGTACCATTTTAAATTGTTCTCTTTGGGGATTCTGTCCCCCTAAAATAGTATTTCTCAACCTTGGCAACTTTAAGAGCTAAAGCTGGCTGAGGAATTCTGGGAGTTGAAGTCCAAACATCTTAAAGTCGCCAAGGTTGAGAAACACTGCCCTAAAAGATAAAATGTGCAGTTCAGACATGTTTCTTGAACAAGTCTTGTTAGCATTGTTAGTAACTCAACTGAGTCTGTGCCCGATCGAGTCCATTCTTCCTTGTAGAGAACATAACCAGATATGCCATGCTCTTGACAGCCTCCTGATTTGCCTGCTTTCAAAGAGCTTTTTGAAAAGTTCCTAGTGCATAATTTTCAGGTTCTTACATAACTTTGTGGCTTATCATCCATTTCCAAGATTCAGCTGAATTGCCAGTATTTAAAAGTGCTACATGCTTTGAAACCAAGCTATCAGAAAACCTGTGCATTATGACTGTCATTGGAAATAATGTTTACATCTGTCATGAGATATTACAGCTGCAATGATCTAGTTATATAATCTTTAAGAAAAGTTTAACTAGTGTCTACTTTTTATTTTTTTGTGCTGTGCTATTGAAAAGACGCACCTCTCCCTTTTAAATATTTCCCATTTTTTAAATTAATGTATGAAATACTTTCAAATTATGACCTTAATCGTATATTCTATTTTCTCTGCCTTGCACCTCCCCATTTCATTTGAAAGCCTTACTCAATTCTTATCTGTTCACTATATTACAGCATGAATTATAAGAAGGCAAATGATTAGTTATCTTCATTGCCAACTGGGAAAATTGAACTTTATTCTCACTTTTGATGTCTCACTGGCTAATAGTCATGGTAGTTATACATTACCGTTAGTATCAGAGCAGAACACTGTATTTCTCAATACTTATTGCTGGGAAGAAGAACAGAAAGATGCTGCTATAATTATGTTATGGGCTTTCCACTGAGTGGACAATGTGAATTTAATAGGCCTTTTCATTAGATGAACTTTGGAGCTCCATCAGTTCTGACTTTTGTGAGGTTCTATACATACATACACATGGGGGAGGGAGAGAGAGAAGAAAGAGAAAGTATTAACATATTTGCCCCTTTCCAGCTGATTTTGGAATAATATTGGCACAGAAGACTTTCCCAATTTTATTTATTTATTTTTTGGAGCTGCCTATATCCATGACAGGAAAATTGTGAGATGGTTTTGACTAAGAGAGAATAGCTAACTTGTAAACCAGGTTGATTGTCTTCTGCTGATTTTACTTTTTCACCCATTTTAATTATTTCTGACCAATTCTAAACCTTTAGTTATAGCTCAAGAGTAAATTGGACTATTACTAAACTGACACTTTCTCTGTCATGCATTGGAAGTGAATCTTTTTTCTTTCTGCCTTGCTTATTTTAGACTTACCATATCTGGGCTGCAGCAATCCATATGATTACTATGATGGTACCAGAGTTAAGTTTTTGTATTACTTTGTTGCCTTCATGTAATTATTTGGATGGATTACTGAAACCTACATAGGATAATCCATCTCTGAAACAACAGAGATTGTAGCCTTCACTCTGCATTTCTGTCTGTTGAAATGCAGAAGGAGCCAGTTTTCCTATTTGCTCTTCCAATTACAAAGAAAGAAGAAAAAGGAACATAGACTTATTTCTCTTATCTGACTGAGATTAAAGAACCTCATGCCTTTGTTTCTACTTTGTTTCTACAGAATATATTTCTACTTCCAAGCATAATTTGAAATTATGATTGCCATTCATCCCCCACTGTGCATTCTATTTTGCATAAAAGGTTTTACTCCTAATCCTGTTTGAGGGTTTATTTGGAAAATATGTGAGGGCTGGCTGTGTTCCAACAACAGAATGGAATTAAATCTGCTGTTGACATATGGCTAACCCTTCAAGGTAGACCAAGATTAGGAAATCAATCTCATGTAGGCTTATACTGTACTATTTTATTGTAAAGTTACAGGCAATAGAATCTTGCAAACATATCCTCCCCCACCCCACTTCCTTTATCTTCATATGAATCAGTGAAAAGCCTGTCTTGTGACATTTGAATATGCTATATTCCTGCCCAGAACTCATGTTTTCTTTATCTGACCATTGTCTTGGTAGCAGCTCTTCCTGTCTTTCAAGGCAAGTCCTTCAAAAGGCCATTTTCTCTGTCTTCTGCTGTTCAGGAAACCATACAATATTTGAACTGCTATTGAGAACTTCTCCAGTATTTCTATCCTTCCTAGAATAAAGTGCATTCATGTTTTTTTTATCAATATTGGAAATAAGTATTTAATATCCTACATGCAAGTTTGGAATAGTAAAGAAAAAAGTTGATTAATTGGGTCTTTTAATTTGCTATTGTTGTTGCAAATAGAATTAGTTATTGTTTTAAAATACTATGCTTTGTTAGTATTATTAACCATTTTTGAGTGCGGTTTTATATGATGGAGTAGAAATGGCCAAACTTGATTTCATTGAGGACCACTTCATGGTGTGTTTTAACAGAGTGCGCATGGCCAGGTCAATGTCACTCGGGGATGCCTGTGGTGGCCTGAGCGCTCTGCCAGCAAAATGGGCTCCTGAGCTCTGTTTTAGGCTGTGACGGCTTCCTGCAACCCTCTGCCAGAGAAAATGGAGCTCGGGAGGGCCGCATACAGGCCGGATCTGGCCCTTGGGCCCTGAGGTTGACATCCCTGGAGTAGAAGAATGTTAACTGAAGATGAAAGAGGGATATTGGACAGAATGCCATGGCAGGTTATGAAAAGATCGGGTATAAATGAAAAGCAGTTTGAAATAGATAGAGGGATAGTAAAGAAGTTTCAGATCTGGGAAAAGGTTTCATTTTTAATGTTGGAGGTAAGTGGCTGGCCCCACAGGTCCTTGGTGAAGGACAGAAAGCAGCATTGTCTGTTCAAACTGGTCTCGTAAGGACAATGAAAGTGTGTAATGATGAGGACAGCTCTCTGGCTGAGGAACAAGCCCTGCCCCACATTTATAAATACTTGGAAGTATCCTCATCTTGAAAGTATCAATGAATGAGAAAAGGATGAGACCAACAGGCATTGGAAACTGGAGATAAAACAGATGAGTCTGGAGGAATAAATACAGAAAGTAGCTGGTGTAGTAGTTGTCTTTGGCACTGCAACAGAGGTCAACTGGAGGATGGAAAAAATAAATTGAGTTGGAAGGAATTCAGATTGCAAGTGTTTTTTAAAATCAAGGTCTAGGAGTGAGAGAAACCTGGGAAGAGAATGAAGGAGGTTGGGAAGTCTTGCTTGCTTAGCAAACCAGGGACATAAAGTTTGTGGGCATATAATCCCAGTAGGGTTTTAAACAGGATTATTGTAAATTGATAAACTGATTGTCATCATCTCCTAGGTATTACAGCCATAAAACATTTTGATAATTGTTTTATGGAAACAGAACCCATTCCAGTTCGGGAATCAGATCCAGAGTGGGGTTGATCTGCATTAAATACTCCCAGCAATTTAGTGAGTAAACCTCTCAGTTGCTTCTATCTGAAACAGCATTGCATCTCCATACTACCATAGTTAGAGAGAGCTCTGATAATTCCCCTTTGCAGATGTTCGCCCAATTGATGCAGTTACTCCAGCCGGTACTCTCCACCCAGATATCAAGAAGAGAGGAAAAGAAGGTAGGTAAGGCCTACCCCTTACCTTGTTTTCAGCGCTGGCTCTTCGGTTTAGAAACAGAGATGAGCATCGCTCCCTAGAGTCAGGAATGACTAGAACGTATGTGCGAGGGGAACCTTTACCGTTACCTCATGGCCTACCCCTCTAAACCCTGGTTTGATATACAGAATGTTTTGAGTTTAAAAGTAAATTGATTAGGAAAATTAAGTTATACAAAGAGAACCCAGAACTGCTTCCTATTCAAGAGCTTATGTTCCTGAAGAAACAATACAAACATTTACCAGACCAAAAAAAGAAAATAGTTCACCAGGATTTTCTTCTAGCTATTGATAACAGTATCCCAAGCCAGGAACGCAACTCTGTTTTGGCATCTGATAGCCTCCCACACATTTAATAAACTTTTTTTACTCACTTATCTTATACCTCACAAGATGAGATTCCTCACGCTAAAATTGGACCCCAGTTACAAGTGCTTAAATAAAGACATTCACTGGTCAGTTAAAGCTTGCTAAAGCTTCATCTGAAATATTACAAAATAATCTATTCTTCCCTTCTGGTTGACTTACATTCAAATTCAAATTAAAATTTTATTGCTCACATGCACAGTCATACATGGTACAATATGCAGTGAAATGCTTACGCAACCACTCGCGACCATAGGTAAGTTAGGGCAGAATGGGTAGGGTAGGGTAGGAAATAGGCCAGGAATAAGTTAGGGATAGTTGGAAAGGTGGGAGTTAGATACAGTCATGGTTCCTGTTATAGTCCTTAGTGTTCTTGTGGTATCTGGTTTAGTGTCTGTATTGCCTGTGGAAAGAAGCTTTTCCTCATTCTGTCTGTGTTTGCCTTCAGAGAGCGAAAACGTTTTCCTGATCGCATCGTGGTAAACAGTCTATTGTTGGGGTGGCTGGGGTCTTTTGCTATCCTTAGCTTCTTAATATTGATCGCATTGTGAAAATTCCAGAGGATTGGGGCTTAGGCATTATTGTACCCATTTATAAAAAGAGCACCCAAAACCTGCCCATTAACGACCAGCATCTTAAGTATAATAAGTAGGCTCTATGCTAGACAGTTATACAACAAATTAGTCAATTGGATTGACTTAAGCACATACTGCAGTTGAACCAGCAGGCTTCAGGTCTTAATTATCAACATGCTATATTCTTCAACACATAGCCAAAAATGCATGTCTTAACCAGGCTCATCTTTATATACTACATTTGTTGATTTGGGGTCCACATTTGTTCTAGTTCCCAGAGAAGGGCTCTGGTTTAAGCTTCTGCATGCAGCCATTGACAGATGTCTTATTGTTTATGCATAATCTTTACAAAAACTCCAGAATAAATGCAGCATGCAAGACCCTTACACTAACGATATTCTAACCTAGAGAGGAGAAAGGCCTTTGAAATCTACAGTAGTAAAACTAAGATCATGATCTTTGCAAAAAGACCTAACCTGGACACCTATAAGATAAATGGCCAGAACATCAGACAACTCAAATCCTTCAAATATTTGGGCATAGTTTTCCAATGCTCCATTAAACACAGTGAACACAGTGTGCATCAAAACTATGTCATCCCAAAACTCTTTCAATTTTTCCAGAGGGCCACCGTATATTCCAGCAACAGTGAAGTTATGGTATTCAGCTCAGGCTGTTGCACAAATTCTCTTTGGTGCTCAGCTGGCACCTTACTCTTTTATTCCTTTGGAGTCCAAATTCCTAAGAGCTATATTTACGATTGTGCACTGTTTCCCAAATGTTATACTAAGGAAGGAGGCAGGAGTAGCCAAAGTCAAAACAGGTGCATGGATCTACATTTTTGCACGTTGGTTAATACTATTCTTTTTCCCTACATGTTTGAGTTCTCTCCTTATGGTAGACAATTTTGAATCAGAATGGGTCAGGGCTTTCTCACGAAAACTTCCTTGACTTACAACCACAACTGAGCCCAAAAATTATGTTGTTAAGAGAGACATTTGTTAAGTGAGTTTTGCCCCATTTTATGATTTTTCTTGTTAAGTGAATCACTGCAGTTGATAAGTTAGTAACAGGTTGTTAAGGAAATCTTGACTCTGCTTGCCATTTTATGATTTTTCTTGCCACAGTTGTTAAGTGAATCACTGCAGTTGATAAGTTAGTAACAGGTTGTTAAGGGAATCTTGACTCTGCTTGCCAGAAGGTCCCAAAAAGTGATCACATGACATAGAGACACAACAACGGTTATAAATATGAACCAGTTGTCAACCAGTTGTGAATTTTGATCACGTGATCATGGGGATTCTGCAAAGGTCATAACTATGAAGTAATTAAGTCACTTTTTTCAGTGCCCTTGTAATTTTGAACAGTTACTAAATGAAGTACTGTAAATAGAGAATTACCTGTACCATAGCAGCTGAGATTATGCCCTTGTGGAGAAGGGGTCATTGAAACTACAGCTTACCTCCTGCTATATTTCATCTTCTATAAGGACTCATAGACTCAATTTATAACATTTTGCCTAATAAAATATTGGTCTTTTTTATGTACAACGGCTGCTATCAGATCAGTACGAAATAATTTCTCTGAATGTGGCCAAATTCTATTGTGTATGCAAAATTAGGCAGACTCTTAACTGCCCATTGATAATCCAACACTAATTGTAATCATATTTTTATTAGTATTATTGTTGTTTTATTTGTAATGCTGGTCTGTGACCGGAATAAAAATTGATTTATTGTAAATGGGGAGAGGAAAATAGCTGTGGTCTGGTGTGAATAAAATAAAAGTATGCTGGCTGTTGTAATAAATATGATGTGTGGGTAGTAACCAGGCTTGCAGCGGTGTGCTGCACATAGAGTCAGTTTCAGTGTGATGTGTGTTGTAAGGACCTTAAAAAGATTGGTGGAGGAGAGACCAGTGCAGGATATTATGGTAGAGTCTCATATTGGCACTGGGAAAAGCAGGGGAAAATACAGTGTGTAATATCAGAAATTGCTCAGAGTGATATCTTGTTTTATTTCAGATAAGATGGAGAACTACTTTACTACAGCAATGTGTTTTGCTGCTGACCTATGTTGTAATTATACTGGAAGCAGTGCCGATAGATGTAGACAAGACAAAAGTACAGGAGGAAGAAAAAGACAGTGAGAAAGTAGATAATCCGGTAAGTCATTTAATTAAATGTGGTTTTCTTAATAGTAGTTTTTCCAACAATGTAATATTTCAGACTAGAATGTAATACATTACTGGTGTTTAGATCCTAGATACAGATCAGCAGTATCTAGATATTTCTTTATTGGGTTTTGGGAATATTAGAGCCAAAGAAAGACAAGACAAAAAAGTTAAATAAAAGCAAAGTGACATTTAAAGCAGGGGTCTCCAACCTTGGCAACTTTAAGACTTGTGGACTTCAACTCCCAGAATTCGTCAGCCATTCTGGGAGTTAAAGTCCACAAGTCTTAAAATTACCAAGGTTGGAGACCCCTGATTTAAAGCATTGTCCTAGGCCAGGAATGGGCAATTATGGTTCCTTCATGACTCGTGGACTTCAACTCCCAGAATTCCTGAGCCAGCCGGCTCAGGAATTCTGGGAGTT
>JAEANM010023827.1:0-11285 GCA_017656035.1 Myanophis thanlyinensis
AAATTAGGTGGTTGATTAAAAATTATAAAAATTATAAAATTTAAAACCAATTTCAAACCCCAAATAATTAATGCTAAACCAGACCCGCCTGTTGGAACAAATAAGTTTTTAATGTGTGCCGGAAGGTCCGCGGTTGTAGTAAGGAAAGCTAATTGAGATGGCTTTCTGTCTTTGACAAATGTTACGTCCATGTGTGATATATAATTTTAATTAGCAGTTGAATTGAATTGGTAAATTCAAGCCGAGAAGCAAAAAGGATGTGTGTGTTTATTCCATAATGGACGGGATAAATTACATTGACAGCAGCATGCCCAGGTCGCTCAGGCATTGTGGATGTTCCTTCCTATATTGTGATGTAACATGGCTTGCTTAACACTCTCACATGAGAGCTTTAGAGGAAGTCGGAAATAGGGACGTGGAAAAGCATAAATCGCAAGAATGCCGGTTGTAGGCTGGAGTTAAGGGAATTAATACCGAACAAGGGGAAACTGAGGGAGCCTCAGGAGGCATAACCATAATTTTCAATATTTGTTTCTCCGATGTGGTTTGTTCATCGTGTCTTAATGTAACAGAGCTCATCCCTGGGATCATGGAGATGTTAGTTTTAGTTTAGTTTACTTTATTGTCACTGCACCTCCCACAACGAAATGAAATGCCATGTTCCGTGTACATTATAACCACAAAATAAGACACACATCCTTCACATTGTATACAAGTGAAACTCCTGATATTGCATTCATATTGCATTATACAGTAGAATTTGATATAGTTCCTGCTCTGGGATAGCTGTATTTGCCCTTGGTTTCATTGTCCTGTACTGTCTGCCAGATGGTAATAGTTTAAAAAAAACAAAGGATGCCCAGGATGAGATGGATCTTCAAGGATGTTTTGAACTTTCTTAAGGCAGTGGGAGCTATAAAGGTCTTCCAAAGAGGGGAGAGAACAACCTTGGGAGGATCAAAAAAAAAAAAAAAAAGGGGGGGGGGGCAACAACCACATGGTTACTATATACTTATATCCTAATTTTACATGGTTGTATTTTCTGCCCTGGAACTATTTCACGTCTAGGAGAGTTGGAATGCTCAAATGTCTCCTCGCTGTTACAGAATGAAAGGTATCTGGACCATACCATTTCAGTCCCATCTCTGGAGTGAAATGGTACGGTCCATATTTCTACTCCCTTAGTCTTTTTACAAGGGTCCACTTAAATGAACACACACACTCCCGACTCATTTGCCTTCTCTGAACTCAACTCTCTTTCCATCCCCGAAGCACATTTTCTTCCCGAAGAGGTTAAAACTGCGAGTAGAATTTGAAATGCACCGCAATATGGAGAGAGGCTATTGCCATGGGCCGCCTTCTGCTCACTTGGCTCCAAGTGACCCTTAAAAAAAAAAAAAAAAAGATCTTTTTGGCTACTGTTTAGAAATCATCCTACAGTTACATCTGTGTTTTTGTTTTGCATGATGATCCATTAAAAAACAAAAAACAACAGCAGCCATACGTGTTTAGCTAAATGAGACAAATTAAAATGGGCAAGGTAATTTTTTGAAGGAAAAGGAAAAAAAACTAATTTTTTGTTTGTTTGTTTGTTTCTGCTTTTAAAAGGTCTTGGATCCTGAGCAAAACCATAACTTCACCGACCATTACTTAAACGTAGCCTTCGATCTGTCTCAAGTCCTCTTCATAGCCACCGCTAATACCACTGCCACCATCCCAGCTCCTTTGTTGGACAGAATGGAGATAATTCAGGTTACAGGTAACACAAATATGAATCACAGTCGTATATAGGTGTGCCTGTACAGGTACATCTCTCAGAAGGGGATACAATCAATAGCAAGTGAGGTACTAATTCCACTCTATAAAGCCTTAGGAAGACCACACCTAGAGTCCTGCATCCAGTTTTGGTCACCACACTATAAAAAAGATGTTGAGACTCTAGAAAGAGTGCAGAGAAGAGCAACCAGGATGATTTTAAGGGACTGGAGGCTAAAACCTATGACGAACGGTTGCAGGAACTGGGCATGGCTGGTCTAGTGAAGAGAAGGACCAGGGGAGACATGATGGCAGCCTTCCAATATTTGAGGGGCTGCCACAGAGAGGAAAGGGTCAAGCTATTTTCCAAGCCACCTGAAGGCCAAACAGGGAATAATGGATGGAAACTGATCCAGGAAAGATTCAACCTAGAAATAAGGAGAAATTTTCTGGCGGTGAGAGCGATCAACCCATGGAACAGAAGTTGCCTTCAGAAATTGTGAGAGCTTCATCACTGGAGGCTTTCCAGAAGAGACTGGGATGCCATCTGTCAGAAATGATGTAGTGTCTCCTGTGTGGGCGGGGGATTGGACTAGATGACCTACAAGGTCCCTTCCAACTCTGTTAATCTGTAATCAGAGAGAGGGACGTATTTGCAACGCTTGTAGCATCCCAGGGTCTCTGATCCCAATTTGCAACCTCCCCGGGGGGATGGGTGGGTTTAGGACAGTTCTCTCCAGCCCGACTCTCCCTGGCCAACCTGTGGCGGGACAGTTCAAGCATAGAATGACTCAAAAGAGGGACAATTGAATTGCAATGGGCCTTATCTTTAGATTATCTCAGATTAGAAGTCCTCAAGGCTCTGTGTGTCTGTGTGTGTGTGCATGCTGCAATTCTACCTGTCCCTCGAGTTATCCCGCGTTGAATTGTCCCGTGGTGACTCGTCTCGGGGGCAAGTTATCCCGTGATGTCAAATGGACTGGGGGCAAGTCCTCCTCATCGAGTTGCCCCATTCCGTTTCCCGGAGGCCTTCTTCTTACCAAATAGAGTCATCGGGGGCGGGGGGTGGGGGTGGGGTGGGAGTCAAGTTCGCTTAATGACCGCGTGGTTCGCTAAGCAGCTGCAGCGACACGCTGAACAACCATGGGAAAGAAAGGTCGTAAAATCGAATTCAGCAACTGTCTTGCTGGGTGACGGGAATTGTGATCTCGCTTCCTCGGTTCCAAGTTGAGAACTCGCTGTGTTATAATTTACCTTAATAAGGCATCTGGAATATCTTGTCTCAGCCTTCTCTCTGCTTTCACATCGAGGTTGCTTCTCTTATAAACCCTCTTTAAAACGGCGCTTCTAACTGTCAGCTCCTGTCTCTTCTCACGAACCCTTTCAAAGGATACACGCAAGAAGAAAAGATAGAAATTGCCCATCGGCATTTGATCCCCAAACAGCTGGAACAGCACGGACTGACTCCGCAACAGGTTCAGATCCCCCAAGAAGCAACGCTGGTGATTATTACCCGGTAAACGATGGTCTGCATTTTGTTAAATTCTGTACCACGTATTTATTTATTTTGTTATTTTGCTGGTGGGGAAATGAGCAGTTCTCAATTTGGAATATTGCACTATCAAAGAGCTTTTCGAAGAGCAGAGTTTTGCAACGTCAAATTGCAACACGAATAACGGGGGTCTTCGTTTTTCTCCAGTCTTCGTTATTTTTAAATTGTTTGCAAAAACTCCCAGTGTCATTGGGAGTTCAGGCGGTGTAACAATAAGAGCAGCAATAATATTGAACACCAGTCATCTGTGATTACTAGTGGAACGATGAGCAGAAAAGGTAGACGGTGTTTTCAGAAAAAAAAAATTCACAGGCAATGACTTTTCCACGCTGAGTCTTTGAGCAGACCTGCTCATTTTTGTCTTTCAGAAACAGAAAAAAAGATCTGCAAAGGAGAGAAGCAACACAACAGTAGCTGGAAGGCAACACAAATGTGTTTGGGTGGGTGGGTGGTATTTTTTCTTAGAAGAAACAGAGTTTAGGGCCGATCGGCGATCGGTGAACTTGGCTTACCATTTCCAGCTTGTGTGCTTCCTATCGTCTACGGTTATCTTTGTGTTACTTTGAGAGCCAAATTCTGCCAGATTGCCAAGCTGCTTTTTTTCAAAGGGCAACTGGACTTTGTTTTTCCTTGAAGACATTTCGCTTCTCATCCAAGAAGCTTCTTCAGCTCTTTTGAAGTCAGAACGGAAGAAGCTTCTCGGATGAGAAGCAAAACCTCTGAAAAACAGAGCCCAGTTGCCTTTTACAAAAAGCACCTTTGGGACAACCGTGACCCAGATGACCGAGAATCTTCCTAGATAAATTCTGCCGTGTCTTCATTGTGAGTTTCGCTCCCACCATTGCAGGGAACACAATCGGCATCCCCTGCAGAACTACTGAGGTGCGGATACCGCTTTATTGCAACCCTTGGCCTCTGTTGTTTTGCAGTTTGGATCGTTTGCAGACCCCCCTCCTCAGCAAACTCAGGATAGCTAGTAACCTCTGTAGCCCACCTCCGGGGTCCCTGGAGGATGTTTGCTTCTGTTCACCCACTGAAAAGGGTATCCTTGTCTGTTGCTTTTTTTGCTAGCTACACCCGAGAGGCCGGGGTTCGCTCTCTGGATCGCAAACTGGGAGCCATTTGTCGAGCAGTTGCCGTCAAAGTGGCCGAAAGCCAGCACAAGGAGACGAGACCAGAACGCTTGGAAGAGACAGAAGGAGGTTTGTAAGCTGCTTTATTTTGTTGTTGTTGTTGTTTTCGTCTTTCTTAAAAACACTGGCCGATCGCAGGCTCTTGCCGGCTTCCGGGCTTGGATAGTTTCCCCTAAAAGGGGCCTTGCCGTGTTTGGAGTTTTAGATTTGCATATGTTTTGTCCTTCGCTGAAATAAAACTTGCACCCTTTCCATCCTGGTTTTGTCATTCCTCTCTCTCTCTCTCTCTGCCACAGCAGACAACAGAATTATCTGTCCCACATCTGCTGGCAGAAGGAAATCTTAGCTGAGTGTGTAGCTGAAAGGCCAATGCGTGACCGAAGCAGTTGCTCGGAGCACAATTTGATCTCTGAGGCCAGGGGTGTGGGTTGCATCTTCCATGTGTTGTATATGCTTCCCTCTTCCTCTGTTATTATTTTTCAAAGGTTGTGCTCCCAGGCCATAAGCTGCTGTCCAAGGGTGAGCGGAATGCTCTTCTTAATTATTATTATTATTAATTCCTAGTTATTAATTGAGACTCTGGAAAGAGTGCTGAGAAGAGCAACAACAACAACAACAACAACAACAAAAAGGATCAGGGGGCTGGAGGCTAAAACGTACGAAGAATAGTTGCAAGGACTGGGTCTGTCTAGTCTAATGAAAAGAAGGACTAGGGGAGATGTGATAACAGTGTTCCAGTATTTGAGGGGCTCCTACAAAGTTGAAGGGTGTGTGTGTGTGTGTCAGACTATTTTCCAAAGCACCAAAAAGGCAAGGCAAGCAACAATGGTTGGAAATTAACCCAGGAGAAAAGCAACCTAGAACTAAAGAGAAATTTGCTAATGGTGATAGCAACTAACCAACGGAATAGCTTGCTTTCAGAAGTTGTGAAGGCTCCATCACGGAAGGCTATCAAAAAGAGACTGGACTGTGGACAAGTTGTTGAAATGCTCTACGGCTGTGATGGCGAACCTATGGCATGGATGCCACAGGTGGCACCCAGAGCCATCTTGCTGGGCACACAAGCTGTCAGCCAACTTACCTCCAGCTGAGCATGCACGTGCGATTGCACATGCACACATGCACAATTGCAGAGACTCAGCTGTTCTTTGGGCCTCTGCTGTGCATGCGCGTGATTGCAGCAGGAAATCCAACTGGTCTTTGGAGCTCTCCTGCGCACGCACACGCGATTGCTCAGGTGTGCATGACAGCCTGCACGCAGCATGCATGCATCGCGCATGCAAAAGCTGCATGCATGCGCAGATGGTGCGGTTGTACATGCAGCGCACGTGGAGGAGCAGCATGCAAGTGTAGATGGCACGCGCAAAGCACGTGCTTTTCGGCACTCGGTAAGTAGAAGGTCCGCCACCACTGTTCTACAGTCTCCTGCTCGAATAGGGGGTTGGACTAGAACGGGTCTCCAACCTTGGCAACTTTAAGACTTCTGGACTTCAACTCCCAGAGTACCCCAGCCAGCAAAGAATTCTGGGAGGTGAAGTCCACAAGTCTTCAAGTAGTCAAGGCTGGAGACCCCTGGACTGGAGGACTTCCAAGGTCCTTCCAACTCTTACTATTCTATGTTCTAAGCCAATCAGCATGAAGTAAGGCAGTCTTTTTCTGCGAGTGAATAATTTTTCGGAAGGAATTAAAAATATCTAGTTTAACTTTGTTACTGTGGAGAGATTTCTCATGTTCACCCTTGCCTTCCATTTACCGTCCATCCTCACAAGATTAGAAACTTGGTTTTGGCTAAAAGGAAGATCCAATTCTGATTTGTTTTGGAGTTCGAACTCAGGTAGCATTGCTGGAGATTTGTATTTGTTCCAGTTGGTTGCCCTACAAACAGAAAAATTATCTGCCTTAGCAGGGATTTTATCTATGGGCTCCAATGGCTTACAACAGGGGTCTCCAATCTTGGCAACTTGAAGACTTGTGGACTTCAACTCCCAGAATTCCTCAGCCAGCAAAGATTGGAGACCCCTGGTTTATAGAGTAAGCCTATTCCCCCCCCCCCTCCAAAACAATCTTTGTCCTCATTTCACTGACCTGGGAAGGATGGAAGGCTGAGTCAACCTGATCAGGATCGAACTGCTGGCAGTCGTCAGAGCTAGCTTGCAATGCTGCATTCTCACCACTAGGGCCGATTCCACTGCAGGCTCCTAAATAAACTCAGAGGAAAGGTCTTTTTCTACACATTGGCTTCTCTTTTCACGAGAGACTAAACTGTAATATAGCCTGCTGCATTTTAATCTGGTATCTTACGGGAATCTAGTGCACGGGGTCAGACTATGGTACAGTGTGTTATGCGAACCCAGAAAATGGGAGATAATTGAGTGTGTTGCGGTTTGCCAACCCTCCATAAAGACATTGTGCAATCTGGCAATAGAGTGTCTTCTATTTTAACTGTTTAAATCCACAGCCAGCCAGCAAAGCAAGACTGGCTGAGGTAATTCTGGGAGTTGAAGTCCAAACCTCTTAAAGTCACCAAGGCTGAGAAACACTGATTTAAATGGAACTTTGTGGCTGGAGGGAACCCTTAACCCACAGAAAAGCTTCTTTTGGGAATAAGTAATAATACTATTTACTTAGAATGCCATGCATTTTAAGCAAATACCTTCTGACATACCAATTCACTGGGCAAGCCGGGTTCGCTTAAGAACTGCGTTACCAACAACTGCGGGGATTCATTTAACAACGGAGGCAGGAAAAGTCATAAAATGAGGCAGAATTATCTTTATAAACGATTCTGTCGATGAACAGCAGAAATTTTGGGCTCAACTGTGGTTGTATGTAAGTCACCTTTAGATGGTGGTGATGATGATTACACTCACGGTGTAATCTTACTCAACCTACATCGTTTTCCTGCCTCCTATTTTCCCTTTCCAACAACAACCTTGTGAGGTGAACTGGAGAGAGTCTGGCCAAAATCACCCATCCAACTTTCATGCCTGAGAAGGCCTAGAACTCACAATCTCCCACTCTCTGAGCCAGCACCTTAAAACAACAATAACACACAACTGCCTCTCCAGCGTTTGTAGCTGTTTGACAATGTCTCCACACAGTACCTTTTTCATTAATACAGACTTCGTAGTTTTGTTTATAGCTGTCGATTTTTTCCTCCCCATTTTAAATGACATCAAATGTTTGTCGTCTTATAGCTTATATTTTCCCCCAGTACTGGAAATACTTTTTACTGCAGTAAAAAGAAAATACTCCGACAAGCATTTTGAATGTAACACGTATATGCCTAAAACTTGGTGGCACATTCATCTGGCTGCCATATATATTTATCCAACTCTAAAATTATAGGGCCGTGATGGCGAACCTATGGCACAGGTGGCACGCAGAGCCATCTTGCTGGGCACACAAGCTGTCAGCCAACTTATCTCCAACTGAGCACGCACATGCAATTGCACATGCATGCGTGCACGATTCCAGAGACCTAGCTGGTCTTCGGGCCTCCACTGTGCATGCACGCAATTGCAGCAGGAAATCCAGCTGGTTTTCGGAGCTCTCCTGCGCATGCACACGTGATTGCTCACGTGTGTTTCTGAGTGCGCACAGCGCACATGGCATTGCACATGCAAAAGCTGCATGCATGTGCAGATGGTGCGGTTGCAATGCAGGGCACATGGAGGAACCGTACACAAGTATGGATGGCACACACAAAGCACGTACTTTTCAGCACTCGGTAAGTAAAAGGTTCGCCACCACTGTTACAGGGAATCAACCTTATTCCTTAGTATCGACTCTTTTCTCTAATGTAAACGGCCTTGTGGAGGTTTTTTTTTTTTAAATCCTAAAAATAGCAGAAGGAAACATTTAAATAACATTGGTAAGTTTCTTAAATATGTACAATGTCTGGAAGTTGAGTCACGGCAACTGGACTTGCCAGAATCCAGTCTGGGTAGGTAACTGGGACCAGTGGGTTTATTCCTCTGAGCTTTTTGGACTCATGTTGGAGCCCATCCTCAGGGAACTTGTCTCTAGCAGAGGGTCTCATCCTCAGACTGAAGAAGCTATTTGGATAAGCAGCGAAATGTTTCAAACCCCAAAAGGAAAAAATGTTCAGGTGCCATGATTCAATTTCCAGACAGCTTTACCTGGCAGTCAGAGTCTTTATTAACATACAATATTTATTGTTTTGTCAGATTTATATCCTGCCCTTCCTTCAGGAGCTCAAGGTGATCTACATAATAATACAAGTAGTCCTCGACTTACGATCACAATTGAGCCCAAAATGTAAGGGCAGGGGTCTTCAAACTTGGCAATTTTGTGACTTGTGGACTTCAACTCCCAGAATCCCTCAGCCAGTGGCCACAAGTCCACAAGTCACAAAATTGCCAAGTTTGAAGACCCCTGAGTAAGGGAGACATTTGTTAAGTGAATTTTGCCCCATTTTATGACCGTTCTTGCCCCAGTTGTTAAGTGATTCACTGCTGTTGTCAGTAACAATTCAGATTCAGTTAAGTGAATCTGGCTTCTCGATTGAGTTCGCTTGTTAGACAGTAGCAAAAGGTGATCGCGTGACCCCAAAACACTGCAACTGTCATGAATATGTGCCAGTGGCCACGTGTCCCAAATTCCAATCACGTGATCATGGGGATGCTGCAATGGTCGTAAGTATGAAAAAACGATCATAAACAATCCCCTCCCCCTTTTCTTAATGTATGACCATTCATTCAGTAATGGTTTGAAGTTACAAAGGTGCTGAATACTTGGTTATGACTGGTCCTTGAAGTTACGGCTATCCGAGTGTCCTTAAGTTAAATAAATCACCACTGGCAATTTTCCCTGCAGTCTTCCCCAGAAAGTCAGTGGGGAAGCTGGCCGGAAAACATCACAAGTTACTGGGATAATATGCCTCCCTCACCCAACCTCCTCACTTCTCTTTGCACTTGGACCACAGCTCTCATAAAGCTCTGTCGTTGGAGAACAACGTGCGATTCCTGTTTTGTGAGTTCTGGGGCAGCTCGTATTTACTGTCAGCGGTTTTGCAAATGGGGAATTGTAAAGCAATAAGATTGCGCTCCGGCAAATGCAAATCCTGTAATTGTTTTGAATTACACAACCTTGTTTCATAAAAGTAGACCATGCCTTAGCTCTATTTGACCACTTCTGGTCAATAGTTTGGTTTTTTTTTTTTTTTTTTTTTTTGGTATATTTAAATGGACGCTGTAACTGACCTGCTTGGCTGGATAATTGAGTTACAATCCTGACATACTTATCCCAACTAACCACAGAGTGGGTTTAATGAAGTGCCTGCAAACCTAGGTAGGTGAGCGGGTGTGACAACAACCCTGTAATCTGCCTCTGAAAGTCCTCCAGTCATCGGCTCAAGAAGATTTATAACTTGACACCTGCCCAGTGCTCCTTCTTAAATGTCCTGGGTCCTTTTTTTCTCGTCCTCTTCTGGTGTTTGGCGCTAAGGGGTCAGGATTTTAACTCAGTACAGGTCGACTTACGATCCCAATGGAGCCCAAAATTTCTGTGCCTGAGTTTGACATCTCTTCAGTGCATTTCCCCCCCATTTTACGACCTTCCTTGCCACGGTTGTTAAGTGAATCATTGCAGCTGTTCAGTTAACTCACACGGCTGTTAAGTGAATCAGGCTTCCCCATCGACTTAGCTTGTCAGAAGGCTGCAAAAGGGGGTCATGTGGCCCCTGGTACACTGTGACCGTCACAAATAGGAATCAGCCAAGCGTCTGACTTTTAACCACGGGGATGCTGCTGTGGTCGTAAGTGTGAAAAGGACCCTAAGTTTTCTTTTTCCAGTCCAGTTCAAACGGGTCATTAAACGAACGGTTGTAAGTCGAAAATACTGCCTGTATTTTCCTGATGTTTCTTGTGCCGGTGAAGGAGAAGCATTCGAAACTGCGGAACGCTTGGACAGGGTAGAAAAGTTGGTCCACTTCTCAAATGTTTCTTGGGAAGGCTTGTCAGTTAGCAGCAGTGAGGAATGATGGCTCCTTTATGACTTGTGGACTTCAACTCCCAGAATTCCTGAGCCGGCCATGCTGGGACACTGCAACCGTCACAAAGTATATATAAACCAGTTGCCAAGCGTCTAGACCCGTGATGGTGAACCTATGGCACAGATGGCATGCAGAGCCACCTTGCTGGGCGCACAAGCTGTCGGCCAACTTACCTCCAGTTGAGCATGCACATGCGATTGCACATGCACGTGTGCGCAATTGCAGAGACCCAGCTGATCTTCGGGCCTCCGCTGTGCATGCACACGATTGCAGCAGGAAATCCAGCTGGTCTTCAGAGCTCTCCTGCGCATGCACATGCAATTGCTCATGCGTGCATGAGTGCCTGCGCGTGGCGTGCATGCATTGCGTGGGCAGAAGCTGCATGCATGTGCAGATGGTGCGGTTGCACACGTAGCGCATGTGGAGCCGCACGCAAGTGTGGATGGCATGCGCAAAGCACGTACTTTTCGGCACTCTGTAAGTAAAATGTTCGCCACCACTAGTCTAGATTTTGATTTATGTGACCATGGGGATGGTGCAGTGGTCGTGTGAAAAATGGTCATAAGTCACTTTTTTCAATGTTGCTGAACTTTTATAAACGGTCACTAAATGAACGGTGGCAAGTTAACAGTACTGTTGATAGTACTGTTTAAGGCAGGGGGTGTCTTCTTGCCAACTTTTACTATGTATGGACTTTCAACTCCCAGAATTCCTCAGCCAGGACATCCAGATTCCTCTCTAGCTGATGAGGGTACCTTGATACCTGGGGTTAATGTTATAAATTAATATTTAATTTTAATATTTTGATTTTAAATTTTTGATAAATTTT
>JAEANM010023828.1:0-11283 GCA_017656035.1 Myanophis thanlyinensis
AGTATGAAGAAGTGCTGTCCCGGGTGAGAGTCATCCCTGAGGATTTTTCTCACTCTGTTGAGACAGTGGGACCTGGCATTATGGGGCAGCCCATGATTTTTTTTCCTGATCAAGACTTTGTACTAGTGGTAGATATTTCCAATATGCCCATGGATCCTGCCTTTGGATTTGTTTCTTTTCTCAGAAAGCCTGTCCAATAATGCTATCTCTGACATTACTTTTATTTAATAGGATAACAGAGTTGGAAGGGATCTTGGTGGTCTTCTAGTCCAATCCCCAACTAAAGTTGGAGACCCTACATCATTTCAGACAAATGGCAGCCCAGTCTCGTCTTAAAAGCCTCCTATGATGGGGCAACACAGCTTCTGAAGGCAAGCTGTTCCATTGGTTGATTGTTCTCACTGTCAAGATATTTTTCCTTAGTTCTAGATTAGTTTTTTCCTTGATTAGCTTATTTATTTTATTTATTTATATTTTATTTATTTGTCAAACATGTACAAGATATCAGATATAGACATAAACATAAACAAAGGAAGTAAGTACAGATAAATGGTGACAGGAAGGCAGGGACGGTAGGCACGCTGGTGCGCTTATGCACAGCCCCTTTACAGACCTTTTAGGAATGGGGTGAGGTCCACGGTGGGCAGTTTGAGGCTGAAGCTGTGAGGGTTTGAGGCTGTAACAATGGAGTTGGGTAGAGCATTCCAGGCATCGACCAGTCTGTTGCTGAAGTCGTATTTTCTGCCATCGAGTTTGGATCGGTTTACCTTGAGTTTGTATCGATTGTTTGCCCATGTATTATTGTGGTTGAAGCTGAAGTAGTCATTGACAGGTAAGACGTTGTAGCAGATGTTGTAGATGTTTCCATCCATTTCTTCTTGTCCTGCCTTCAGCTGCTTCAGAGAATATATTGACTCCCTGTCCTTTGTGGCAGCCCCTCGAATATTGGAACATTGCTGGTTGGCCTTGGTCCTTCTTATTTTTCATTGAACTGGACATACCCAATTCATGCAACTTACTTCCAAAGAAATCTCTCCAAACCCATGCTAATTGTTTTTTGTTTTTTTTTTGAACATGGAAATGGATGGCTGCAACCCAGTGCTTTCTTTAGACTGGAAAAACAAGCCCAAGGAACAAAGGAAGTAGAAGGAACATCCTCAGCCCCAAGAGGCAGGATGATGGAGAGCAACCTTCTTCAATTGCCTTTTTGTGAAGGAGGTCTGACTCACCACATGTCATCACAGCATGCACATATTTGCAAGAACAGTTCATGTCAAGGTGTTAAATGCATAAATATTTCATATCGGCTCTCTCAAATCTGATTCTCCAAGCTGAGGGTTGGATATCACCCTCAAATCCCTCAGCCAGCATGGTCCTTGGCTTTAAAAATGGCAAAATAAGATCCGATTTCTCACCCAGGATTAATGTTTGTGTAAACTGATTTGTTCTCCTTTCATACAGACTTGTCTTATGTACTGAAAGTGAAATCGTCTTGTATTATAATCCACCTGGTTCCTTTTTTGGAGAGAGAGGAAGAGAGAAGGAAAGAAAGCAGCACCGTTCCACTAGAGAAAAGTACATTTAACATCGCTTAATTTTCTTTCCAGATCATCACTTTTCTTTGCTTCTCCTTCAAGGATCAAACATTTCTCTGGGATCATCATCCCCCAACCACCCTTTTATCATTTTACATTCTGCAAATCAATTCACTAAAGTACTATTTAAAAAGAAAAGTACACGGTGAGAATCAGACTTCTCACATTGGAAATTTGCATTCGAGGAGCTGTGAATAAATTCTAATTATTTCACTCCCATTTTAACAAGAGTTAAAAATATACCTTTTAATGCAGAAAGTGTCTTGCTTCAAGTGGCAAAATTCCCTTCCCTTCTTAAACTTAAGAAGCAAGGATTGGTGTAACAATCGTAGAACATGTTAAATTATAGTGATTTTATGCTGGTTGTCGGGACTTTTTATAGGGCAAAGCAAAAAAAAGTTATGAGGATAGACTTGATTGAGGCCTATGGACATTCAATTTTTTATAGACATGGATCATCTATTCAAAATGTTAGCAACATATTAAAGGGAGGAAAGGGTGTGTGGTAAAATACTGGATCATGTTCATTGATTTTGAATAAAGTAACTTAAAATTATTATTTGTTATGGCTCGCCAGCTGCCAGTGGAGCTGGCGGCAGACTCGGATAGTGAGGAGGTTGGGGAGGACCTTGGGCCAGTCCTGGAGTCGGGGGAAGGCTCTGATGGGTGCTCTGCATTGGGGGTAGAGATGGGGCCAGGGCCATCCAACAGTTATCAGCTGCCTTCAGAGTCAGAGATCAGTGGGGAAGAAGAACAGCTGAAGCCTGTTTCAGATGCACTTATGCGCAGAGCTGTCAGGAGAAGGGAACAACTAAGGAATAGGGGTCGACTCAGAAGTAAAGGCACAAGTGGATGCTGAATGGTCCCTCCCACGGGGAATAAATAGGAGCAAAAGGGGAGTGGTGTTTGAAGGAGACAATTAGTTCATTCATTAGTGTGAAGATTTGCTTATCTGAGTTTGTGCCCTACAGAGACTCCTTGACAAGTATTTTTACTGGAAACTCAGCCTGGCAAGTCTCCAAGGATTGATAAGGTCTGTTTTTGCAATAAAACCTTGAAAGGTTTACTGCCGGGACTTTTCTGGATGTGAATGAAATAATTCACAGTAACAAATAAAAATGATTTTTTTCAGGACCAAAAGCCTGTTTTGTGATTCTGTTAAGCCTGGGCCAGAACATTATTATCCCAAAGGTGCTTTTTCAAAAGGCAACTGGACTTTCCTTCAAGATGTTTCGCTTCTCACCCAAGAAGCTTCTTCAGTTTGCTTGGAAGGTCTTCAAGGAAAAACAAAGTTCAGTTTCCTTTTGAAAAAGCACCTTTGGGATAACCACGACCTGGATGACTGAGAATCTCCATAGATATTTAAATGATTATTAGATACACCACAATGTGAAGTCACAGATGGCAGGCCTTTAATTGGTGTTGACATTCACAAGAATTGTGTTCTTCCCAAGAACATACAATGTTGTGACGCATCAGTAAAGTATTTATATGGCTCTACGCACTGTGGCACTTTTGAAATTTGACTAGCGCTGACTTTTCTAAATGTGTCCAGTATCTTTAGTATGGCACCCAGTGTGATTATAACCAGTGGGATCACCACAGCTGCTTTATATCAAGATCTTTGAACTTATATTTTCAGATCTTGATGTTTTTGCTGATCTTCTTCAATTCTTCAATTCTGTTCTGTTAGCACTGGTTTGGTGTAGGTGACAGGCTAGAAGGCAGGAGACTTAAATCTTATACATGAAAGCTGCCTGGGTGATTTTGGGCCAATCACCAGGTGACTGTGAATTCTAGAGCCCTTAGGCCTGAAAGCCGGCTAGGGTGACTTTGGGCCAGTCACACTCTCTCAGCCCAACTCATTTCAAAGGGTTGTTACTGTGGGGAAAATATGAGAAGGAAGGAAATGTATTTATTTTCAAAATGCTTTTTCAAAAATCATTCAATATGCTTTTCTCCCCACATCTCTCAAATTTGGACATTCTTCTGAGGTAAATCTTTAAACACCTTGTCCCCTGCTTACCTGTGTGTCACAGTTATGTGGCAGCTTGTAGCATTGGTTGTTGGTTGTACACTTAAGGATTTGTACTCTGAATCTACTTCCTCATAGTTGTAACCTATTAGTTGTGGTCCAATGGAGAATAAGTCCATTCGCTCTTCTTTGTGCCAACCCTCAGATGGTGATCGTAGTCACCTTTCTCTGAAGTTGCTCCAATTTGTCTTTGTCCTTGTGAAACCAGAACCAGTACTTCAATGAAAGCTGACCAGGGTAAGATTGGAGCTGTTATTTCCTATGATCTGGAATCTATTCTCCTGTTAATACATCCCAAAATAACATTCAACAGCTGCATCACCCTGCTGCTTCCACATTTAACTTGCGGTTGTCCAAGAGGACACCCAATCTATTATCTCGTAGATTATTGCCAAGTCAGGTCACCCTCCATCCTGTATTTGTGTTTTTTGTCATGTTTTTCTGTCAGATATAGAACCTTACATTCTCCCTGTTAAATTTCATTCTATTAATCTCAGCACATCATTTGTGATTAGCAATTAGGATTTGCCTCAGTGGTGCGAGAGATTTTCTGCATAGAATAACAGAGTTGGAAGGAAGCTTGGAGCCCAACTCCCTGCTCAATCAGGAAACGCTATACCAGTGGTGGGAAACTTTTTATTTACCGAGTGCCCAAAAGTATGTGCTTTGCACGTGCCATCTGCACTTGCGTGCGGCTCCTCCATGTGCACTACATGTGCACCTGCACCATCTGCACATGCACGCAGATTTTGCACATGCAATGCATGGGCACTGCATGCAGACACTCAGGCACACAAGAGTAATCACATGTGCATGCACAGGAGAGCTCCGAAGACCAGTTGGATTTCCTGCTGCAGTCATGCACATGCACAGCGGACGCCTAAAGACCAGCTGGGTCTCTGCAATCATGCATGCCTGCATGTGCAATCACATGTGCATGTGCATGCTCAGCTGGAGGTAAATTGGCCAGAGGTAACTTGTGTGCCCAGCAAGATGGCTCTGCGTGCCACAGGTTCGCCATTACGGCGCTATACCATTCTGGACAAATGGCTGTCCAATCTCTTCTGGAAAACCTCCAGAATTTCTGGGAACAAGTCATTCCACTGATTACGATAACTGTTCTGTCAGGAAATTTCTCCTTAGTTCTAGATTGGATCTCACCTTGATAAGTCTCCACCTGTTTCTCATCTTGCTCACAGGTGTTTTGAAGAATAAATTGACTCTCTCTTCTCTGTGACATTGCCTCAAGTACTGGAAGATTGGTATCGTACCACTCTTAGGCCTTCGTTTTGTTATACTGGACATAGTGTCACGTTAAAAGGATACTTTTTGGCTGAAAATTTATTAGTTGGTGCTTTTGCAAATATTACACTGGACCTTTTAGCTTTGACACATTTTTAGCAAGGCCAACGAGTTGGGGGAATGGAGGTTGATAGAACCAACTCGGCGGCTGTTATCTGTTCTGCATTCTTTTAGAAATATTTCTCACGAGAATCTTCTCTGGGTTGTGGGCACCTGTGAGAGGAGGCCTTGAAATGAATGTTACAACTTTCTTTGAAGGGATTGGTGAGAAATTAATATGTGATAATTAGTGGGGTGGAACTTTCACTTTACTTGGGTGGAGAAAGCCCGGGAATTTTAGATTCAGGATTTCTCCAGACCGTACCAGTACAACATCTTCAATAAAATCTCATTCTATGGACTTTCCTTTCTTTGGAGTTCTGATTGCGTTGCTGATGTTGTGTAGAACCCTGACACATAGATAGATAGAATTCTTTATTGGTCAAGTGTGATTGGACACACATGGGATTTGTCTTTAGTACGTATGCTCTCAGTACATAAAAAGAAAAGATACATTCATCAAGAATAATAAGCTACAACACTTAATGATAGTCATAGGGTACAAATAAGCAATCAAATCATACTAGGAAACAATAATCAATATCAATAATAAGGATGCAAGCAACAAAGTTATAGTCATAAGTGGGAGGAGATGGGTGATAGGAACGATGAGAAGAATAACAGTAATGCAGACTTAGTAGATAGTTTGACAGTGTTGGAGGAATTATTTGTTTAGCAGAGTGATGGCATTCGGGAAAAAACTGTCCTTGTGTCCAGTTGTTCTGTTGTGCAGTACCCTATAGCATTGTTTTGAGGGTAGAAGTTGAAACAATTTATGTCCAGCATGTAAGTGGTCTGTAAATATTTTCACAGCCCTCTTTTTAACTCATGCAGTATACAGGTCTTAAATGGAAGGCAGGTTGACATGCATAGTTCCTTCAATCGTTCATTATATGGTTTAAGCTCTAGATCTCTTATGATCTTTGTTGATTTTCTCTTCATTTCTTCTAGGGTCTCAGCATCTTGGTGAATGCAATATTTCAAGTGCAGTCTCATCAGTGCAGTTATAAAGTGATACTACCACTTCACACGATCTTGAAATTATCTCTCTCTTGATGCATCCTAGGATTGTATTATTTTTTTTGTCAGATGTAGAATATGGATCAGCCTTCTTAAATAATGGAATGGGACAGCAGAACAGGATTTCCAGCAAAATCCACCTAACAAATGTCTCATTTAGCAACAGAAATTTGGGGTTCGGTTGTGGTCGTAAGTCGAGTTTGTCAACTTTATCTTCATAGCCCATCATTCTCACTAGTCCATAAGAATTTAGCAATTCCTGCTCTGTCTGCATAGTTCCTTGTTCCTAATAATCTAATAAACTCTTAATCATTGTCTATTATTATGATCATCAGAGTATGATACAGATGCTACAAGATAAGCATACAAGGTAGCTGCATCATTTCTCTACTTTTATAACTTATTAGTGTATTTTGCTCTGTTTACTAAAGCTAAATGTAATTTTTGACTAATGTTTGAATCGTTGCTGGTTCCATATTTAATAGGTATTCCCTGTTTGGAAAGAACACTCTATCAAGTATTTACCACACCTCTGTAAGAGAGTTCTCATTCATACTTGCATGAACAGAAAACGTTTAACAACATTTACATATTACATTCAAATATTTATTTGGGAGTTATGCTGCTTGTAATTGCTTTCCTAGATCAAAAAACATATGGCCTTTGGTTTTCTTATAGAAGGTCGCCATCCTTGATAAAAATAAAATAAAAATTCAGTATACGTTGCCTTCTATGCATTTCATATTTTTCATAGGTCCTGTCAAATGTTTGGAATTACCAAGGTAACAATACAAAACAACTTGAAACCATCTCCTCTTTTTTTTCTACAAACAAACAAACAAATTTGAATTTGAATAACAGAGTTGGAAGGGACCTTGGAGGTCTTCTAGTCCAACCCCCTGCTTAGGCAGGAAATCCTACACTACACTTCAGACAAATCTCTTCTTTAAAACTTCCAGTGTTGGAGCATTCACAACTTCTGGAGGCAAGTTGTTCCACTGATTAATTCTTCTAAACGTCAGGAAATTTCTCCTTAGTCCTAGGTTGCTTCTCTCCTTGATTAGTTTCCATCCATTGCTTCTTGTCCTACCCTCAGGTGAAACCCCAAAACCAACATTCACTAGCAGCAATATTTCATGTTCTTGCTTACAACATTTTTTTAAAAATTCTGTCTTAATGAAGGACCCTCTCTTTGGCTGAGTTTTCCACTGTGTCGAATTGTTTCGTTCTTGTTTGAATGCACTATCCGCCACCATCAATTCTACTTCCTGCATTCCGATTTCCTGATCTGTGTGATATATGCTGCATGGAAAGCACTTCCTAAATAAAACTTGAGAGATGGATGTTGGGCTTCCTTGCACATATATAGGCTTGTGCAAAACAAAAGTGTGAGAAAGAGGGGGGTGGAAACTTCCTTGCCTATTGGAATTGAAAAATGCCACCTTCAATGTTTTTTCAGGTCTAGCCATGCAGAGTTTTTCAGTTTTCAAGTGAAATAGAATAGAATAGAATTCTTTATTGGCCAAATGTGATTGGACACACAAGGAATTTGTCTTCCGTGCATAGGCTCTCAAGTGTACATAAAAAGAAAAGATGCATTCGTCAAGAATCATAAGATACAACACTTAGTGATAATCATAGGGTACAAACAAGCAATCAAATCATACTAGGAAACAATAAACAATATAAATTATAAGGATATAAGCAACAAAGTTATAGTCATAAGTGGGAGGAGATAGGTGATAGGAACGATGAGAAGAATAATAGTAATACAGACTTGGTAAATAGTTTGACAATGTTTGTTAGGAATGTAAATCTAACAGTTGGGATGACAATATATAAACTAGGATTGTTACTTTAAGTACTGTAACTTTAAGTGATGCTGAAGGTGTGACTGGCTGCTGCTTCCTCAAGCGGCCATAAGATGGAGCCAGAATCACTGGTAGATGTTGGTTACTATTGTTTGTTGAGGAGTTAGAAGCCGTGTATTAACCAGCGAGGATCTTCTGTGAGTTTTTGCTACTGTTTGCAAACTGTTACCGGACTGTATATTTGTTACTGACCTTTGATTATTGGATTATCCCTGAACTGAACTGTTTGATGACTGACTGACTTTACTGTGTATGGATTTGGATTGATTGATGGACTTTGCATACCTCTATTTCCACGGAAGTAAAAACAAAACTTATTTTTCTACTCAGTGTCTCTGTATTCTGGTATGTATATTCTACCACAACACTCTCACAATGCTTCGCTTTGCACTCGTTCTCCTAATGGGACACTATCCTTAAAATGTTGAGGGAATTATTTGTTTAGCAGAGTGATGGCTGTTCTATACCTGATTAAAAATACAGGAGACACCAAGTCTGGTGTCAGTTATCAGAGAACGGGAAAACCCGGTTAAGTATAAATGCAGGAGACACCAAGTCTGGTGTCGGTTATCAGAGAGCGGGAAAATCCTGCTCTCTGATTGGTTACTTCACACACTTGTATATAGTATAAATAGAGGTTTATCACGGCTGTTTCTTGTTCTCGTTCTGACTGATCCTGCAAATAAAAAGAGCTGATTTCACTAGAGTAACCTTGCGTTTGCCTTTATTTCTCGAAATAAAACACTGGCGACGAAAGTAGGATCCAGAAAATAAGCAACCAGGAAAAGTCAGCAAGATCCCAGAGATGGCAGCCCATGCTCTGCCCGCACCCTTCGATCCTGATTTGGAAGAATGGGAGGCGTTCATGATACGATTTAGGAGCTATCTGGTAGCAAATGACTTGGAGAGAGCCAGTGACGAGAAGAAACGGGCTCTTCTCATCAGATTCTGCGGCCAGAGAACATTAAGACTAGCGAAAGTAGTAGAGCCACAATCTGTGGAGACGATGTCATGGGCAGAGTTACAGAAAGTGCTGAAAGAGCAATTCGAACCAACTCCGTCCAGAACCGTGCTTCGACATAAGTTTAACCAGCGAAACCAACGCGAAAACGAATCCATCAACACTTACATTGCAGAATTGAGATTGGCTGCTCTCTGATTGGTTACTTCACACACTTGTATATAGTATAAATAGAGGTTTATCACGGCTGTTTCTTGTTCTCGTTCTGACTGATCCTGCAAATAAAAAGAGCTTATTTCACTAGAGCAACCTTGCGTTTGCCTTTATTTCTCGAAATAAAACAATGGCATTTGGGAAAAAACTGTTCTTGTGTCTAGTTGTTCTGGTGTGCAGTGCCCTATAGCGTCATTTTGAGGGTAGGAGTTGAAATAATTTATGTCCAGGATATGAGGGGTCTGTAAATATTTTCCCAGCCTTCTTTTTTGACTCGTGCAGTATACAGATCCTCAATGGAAGGCAGGTTGGTAGTAATTGTTTTTTCTGCAGTTCTAATTATCTGTTGAAGTCTGTGTCTATCTTGTTGGGTTGCAGAACCAAACCAGACAGTTACAGAGGTGCGGATGACTGACTCAATAATTCTCAGCAGCTCCTTGGGCAGTTTAAGCTTTCTGAGTTGGCGGGAAAAGGACATTCTTTGTTGTGCTTTTTTGATGATGTTTTTGATGTTAGGTGTCCATTTTAAGTCTTGAGAAAGAAACTAAAAGTAGGCTAAACCAGACAATAAGAAATGGTTTTGTAAACGAGGGTTGCTAGACTGTGACAAATAGGTGTGTCCCTATACTAGTTCAAGCACCAGAGGGTCAAAATGGGATGTGCAGTACAAACGTGGCATATAAACAGAATTTGACAGGCCTGCAAAGCTGCAGTGCTTGATATTTGCTATCATTTGACAAAGGAGCTACAATTCTGTTTGGTAAAATACAGTTTTCCCCTTCTACTGATTCATTAAACACAATGTCCAGTAGGTGGCAAAAGCCAACAAGTCAAATTCTGTATTTAATAACAGTTTTAATTCTCTTTAACCTTTTAGAATGTGTATTTATAGCATGGTTTTTGCTGGAAGAATAGAGGGTTGTGTATGTTTGAGGATCATATAATGACTGTGGACACCATTCTGGATTCCACTGTGGCTATGGATCCCTTTTTGGAGGATTCTATCAGCTTCCCTATTGCATTTTGACTTTATTTCTTTAAGAAGACAATGCAACCATTCAAACAGAAGAGAATATCTGTAGCTCAGGGTTGAACTGCAGAGTTCCTGGTACTCTTTGAACTTGAATATTTGCTTGCAGTTGTTTCATTATCCATTGCACTGATGAGGTTACCTAGTTGGGTAATGAAATGTCTGAAATGAAAATGTCAATTTTCTAACATTTTTTACTTAGGGGGATGCCTAACTAAAAATTCCACAAGAGCGTGGAAAATCAGAAAATGAAAATTATTCTTGGTGATCATCCAATGCTTTGGAAATAAGCCATCCCGGGGGGGGGGGGGTGTTGGGGAGATTTATTTTTGTTTGTTCATTTAAATTTATATGCCACTCTTCTCCCTGATAAGTGATTTTGGGCATCTTTGAGTGTCAGAGAAGAAAGTAGCAAGTAGGAAGAACTCTTACTAAATTTGTCTTCTAATAAATGTTTTTTTTTGGTAGCTAATAATTCTGTCTTTGACAACTATGTTGTGCGCCATCGAATGCAATTAACTCTCAGACCACCGTGTTCCAAAAGGGAAGCTTATATTGAGGTGTAGGTGAAGACAATGCTAACACAGAGTCTTAGTCTTGTCCCTGTTGTAGTGTTGGAGAAGGATTTCAGAGACCATCTAATGATCAATGGAAGACTCCATTACTACACACCCCCAACTTATCGCAGTTCAATCTTCTTTGAGATGCCTTTGAAATGAGCAAATGAATTATCTAATCTAAAGCACTCTGGGCCACACCGTGAATTTTTTTGTCCCTCCTGATGTCCTAATGAAATCTGCTTTTTTAATAATTTAATTCTGTTCCTTCTTCTACACGATAGCCTTTCAAATGTTTGAAAGCAGTTATTCTCTGCAGTTTTTGTTCTCAGGCAAAACATACCTAATACTTTTCACAAACAGACTTTCTAAATTTGTCCTCCCACCCTTCAGACTTCTTATGAACTGGGTAGTTCTTTTCCGGATGTGCTTTAGTTTGTCACTATCATTTCTAAACCACAGCGTGCAGAACCAGATTCAATAAGTTGGGTTCTGACCAGAGGTGAATTTCAGCTGGTTCCAACAGGTTCGCTAGAACCGGTAGTAAATTTTCTAAGCAGTTCAGAGAACCGGTTGTTAGAAGAAATCTCCTTTTGTTTT
>JAEANM010023829.1:0-11283 GCA_017656035.1 Myanophis thanlyinensis
AATAAATAGGTGGTGCCTGGTTCAATAGCAATAACTGAAAGATGGATCTAGGCATCCTAGTGGACAACCATTTAAGTATAAACAGCAGTACTAAAAAAGCCAATGCAGTCCTAGGTTTGCATCAACGGAGGGATAGTATCAAGAACACCTGAAGTGTTAGCACCACTTTATACTCTACTAGTAAGATCACATTTAGAATACTGCATTCAATTCTGGTCACCACAATGCAAAAAAGATACTGATACCCTAGAAATAGTGTCTGGAGCCTAAACTATATGATGAACAAATGAAGGAAATAGGTATGTTGAGTCTAACAAAGAGAAGGATTAGGGGTGATATAATGGCAGCCTTCCAGAACTTGGGCTGTCGTAGAGAAGGGGGAGGGGGGTAAACTTATTCTTCATCTGAGAGTAAGACACAAAGTAGAAGATCATTAAAGAAAGACCCAACATAGAATTAAAGAGAAATTTCCTGCCAGTGAGAACAATTAATCAATGGAACAGCTTGCCTCCAGAGATTGTAGATGTTTTATCAGTGGAGATTTTCAAAAAGAGACTGGACAGCTGTTCTTCTGGAATGATATGAGCAGGTGGTTGGACTAGAAGATTTACAAGGTACCTTTTGACTCTATTATTCTATGTTCTATGAGCAAAATCGAGCCCTCCGTCACATCTCTATGTTTTGCAAGTGCTAGAAATTTTTAAATATCTGTTTTTTTAAACATCTTTTGTGAGTCTTGGGATAGAATTCTTAATCTTCTTGCCACTACCAAGAGGCACCCATAGTTTTGTTTCCTATGTCTCAGATTCCTTATTAGCTTATCATTGAAGATAGAAGCAACATGGGGAATTATAAAAATTTAGAAGCTTTTGAGTTACTTATTAGAGATATTTTTACCTCAGCCTTCAAATGATTTCCCAGGATAGTTTTCAAAAAGTAATAAAAACACAATACAAATACAACAAAATAGTTTAAAAGAAATATACAATGAGCAGCAGAAAAGTCACAGGAGAGATAAAACTAAATTAAATTAAAAACAATACAAAATAGAGAAATGAGAAAGGTTTTAGTGATGGAACGACAACAAAGCAGGTTTATCAATTGAGTTTCACTATTAAGCAAGAAGAAAATATGCTTTCATGTAATATAAGCACAGCATTATATACCAGGGTCATAAAACTGAAACATAAAAGTTAAAAGGTTTGTTACACTTACAAAAGCAATATGTGGTGCTCAATCATTGTAGCAGTAATGAAACCAAAGTCATATTTTTTCTAAGAATAGAATTAAAAAAAATGGACCTAAAGCCAAATTTCTTTACTTTATTTCATGGCTACTCCTCAGGTTCTACTAATCATCCTGCCAGATAAGGAGCTGCTTTGTCTTTTAAGTTTGGATTAGAAGTAATGCAGAAATTAGGGTTTTCATTTTTAATTTCCTAAATTTTGGGAATTATTTCCCTATACAGAGCCATTGCCACCCCAAAAACCACAGTTCCTGTTCTTTAGGTTGGGCAGCATCATTTATAACTAAGTAAGCAAGGTGTGGTGGACTCGCATGACTTACTGGTCTCAAATTTCCTTTATGCTTTATTTTCTCAAGTTAATTTTTTAGCCACCACCATCTTATGGCAACCTTGTTCTTAAGGCTAGATAATTAAAAAAAGTTGATGCAACTAGATATGTTTGGAATCTATTTCTTTGTGCAAATTTCACAGTATTCCTATATGCCTCCATCACCATATAAAATGCCTAAACAGTTTTGGAATACAGAAAAGAGTAAAGGCCTATATTAGTGCATCACATTTGGACAATTAAACAGAAAGTGATGTTATTCTTTAAGCATCACATTTAGCTGGCAGTGCATCTATTGTTGCATAAATTTTAAGATATTGCATTTTCATAAAACTTCATTATAGGTATATAACGAGAATGATTGTTTTCAAAATGTGTACATCAATTGCTCTTGACATTTCATTTGTTTTATAAAATGATTGGAAAAAAATTGAGCATTTGAAAAAGCAGATACAATGGACCAATATATATCACACATATGCATATTGTTCTTTCATTGTATGATATAATAAAAGAATTCCTAGTGTATATGCGTGTGAATGCATATATATTCCTACACACAGAGAAACAGGATATATGAAGAATGAAATCTCTTCAGTACAAAATGCCTAAAAACAAATAAATGATAATAAATTCTCAATCTCTCTTGAAGAGGAGGAAGGAAGGTAAACTGCAGGTACAGTTCTTAGTATACAGCTTACATGAAAAGGAAATGAAAGTCTTCTTCCTCCATGGGGCTTTTCAGCTGATGTCAAACTGAGCCAAGCTTTTATCCTATTACATCAAACATTACTTACAGTATGTGGCTGTTTGCAAATTACAGTAGTATGATACTTTATCCTTCTTCTAGTAATACTTGTGGTATGCTATAGGTTTGTTTCATTCTTTTTTTCTTAACCACCTTCTCATTGTCCAATAATACTCATACATTTTATAAGAAAAGAGAAGTATCCAGAAACTCAGGATAAAGGAGAAAAATTAGTTCTCCTCCATGATATAGTAGAAAAAAAAATCAATTTTCTGTCATTGGATGTCACCTTCTCTATTGCACAAATTTTCTTGCAAATTGTCACATGAGGTAAATGGGAAGTTTTCTCTGAAGATATCACATTTGATGACTTTCTAAAGGAGGAAAATACTTCTGATAATCCATGTTTATTAAAGAAAATTATGTGAAACCATATATTATCTTTTCTCAAATCTCTGAATGTTTGTCTAAGGAAAAATATCCACATTTGCTCAAATTCAATTTCAGTTGAAACTGAGTGACAAGGGAATTTTAAATTAGGATATAAATTTTTACATTGAACTCTGAGTGACACCTACATTTGCCCTAAGATCCTTTAGATATCAAAGCAACATGCTCTGACCAAAACAGTTCCAGGAGGTTGTTTGTAAAAAATGTTGCTAAAGATGATTGAGAGACTGAGACAAATCTTAATACTTATAAAATAAATAAATACAATTCTAGCATCAGAATTATACATAAGCCAAAAATGATGTAGAACCTGATCTGGGAGTACAGCTAGCAGAGAATTATAGTAATCAATTGCAGCCATAACAAAAGTTTGAACTCTCAGGAAGGTAATAATCTCAGGAAGGGAAAAAAAATCCAGCAGTCTTAGAAGTGTGGCTTTAATATATTCCTCTAGTTGTTCAAATTGACTGTTACATTGGGGTGCTTGACAGAGTTCGTAGACAATAATTGGATATTAGTCATAATATTCCTCAGAATCAATAAGAATTTTTGACAGATAAATCAATGGAATATCATTTCTGCTTGAGTTCACTTTCAAAGAGTCAGTGTCATCAAATGCTGATCATGCACTATCTCTATATGGAGGAAAAAGATCCTGTTTCCATATTTTGTCATAATGGGTAGAGCTGATTCAGCTGCCAATCATTCAGATAGAAATCAAGACAGACGTTTTCACTGGTTCTTTCTCCAGGTTCAAATACTTAAATCTATTTTTTAGATTTAAATAGACATCTGTTTGTCATTTATATTAACTCACAAGCAACTCACTATACAGCAGCCATTTCGGAGGTGAACAACAACAAATCAGTCCTAACAGTTGCTAGTTAAAATATTTTAGTTTGAAATCTCATTATGCATACATAATATAATAAAATTATTTTATACAAGAGACTTTTTTTTCTGTCATGGCTTTTAATGTTCAGGATTTGAAGGACTGTAACTCAAACCTTCCTCATCAATCTCTGGCTAGCTTGCAAATTTCATTTCACTCCAAGGTACATGGGGGAGTAAAGGTTGAGTCCCAAACTGTGGGAGAACAGAGCATTATTTTTCCATTTCTTAATCCCCATCTAGACCTCAATTTGAATCTATTATTTTCTAAGCTTCAAAATAGATCTCTGTTAAGCAGATGGAGTGACCTCTGTTCATCTTTACATTCATCTCCTGAGTACTTCAGGAAATTTGGTATCATTCAAATGAACAATGAAGTTAACATACCTACCCTATATATATGACACATCTAATGAGATAGGATCATTTTATAAACGGTTGAGTTTAACCAAGTAAAACTTCACTTGGGTGATTTTACTTAGCAGCTGAAGTAACAGGATCCAAGTTGTCAACTAAGCAGAGAGACCTCAGAAATAGTATTATACAATGGCAACTAGTGGCAGGCAGGAATAGCATATACTGAACAGTACAAGCAAATAGTACTGTATATAGGAGCATCCACACAGGGTATGGGCTAGACACTCGCAAGTCCAGATGGGAGATTTCACAGAAGGTGAGTATAAGAGAGATAAGATCCTATGGGACTTCTAAATACAGACAGACAGACAGGTACTGGCCAATCACCCAGACATTGTGGTATTAGATAAAGACCAGAAGACAGCAGTAGTGATAGATGTAGCAATGGCAAGTGACAGCAGCATCAGGTAAAAGAAATATGAGAAGATGGAGAAGTATCAGAGCTTAAAAGAGGAATTAGAGAGCCTGAGGAAAGTATAAATGATTTCAAAGATCGGAGACTGGGACCAACAGATCCTAGGAACAACAATAGAATTGTCTATCTAGAAGAGTGCAGTATTAGGAACAGCTAAGATACAGAACCCTCAAATTCTTAGCTTTCTGATAGAGGATCTCTTATTCATCTACCCTCATCCACCAGTAGTGAGATACTACCGGTTTGGTGCAAGCGCACTTCCAGGTGTGATCTTACTAGAGTTTTATAAAGCAGCACTAATACTTCATGTGATCTTGATTGTATGCCTCTGTTTATACAACCCAAGATTGTATTGGCTTTTTTGACTGCTGCTGCACAATGTTGGCTCATATTCAAGTGATCATCCACTAGGACTCCAAGGTCCGTCTCACTGTTTTTGAGCCAGGTCTCACCTAATCTGCACTTACACCTTTGATTTTTCCTTCCTAAATGTAAATCTTTGCTTTTATACATATTATACATATTTTATACATATTTTATACGTATTTTATACATATTTTATACATATTTTATACATATTAAAATTTATTTTGTTGGATAGAGTCCATTGTACAAATTTATCAAGATCTTTTTGGCCTTGAGCTTGTCTTCTGGGATGTTGGCTATTCCTGCCAGTTTAGTATCATTTGCAAATTCGATGAGTACCCTTTTCTAATCCCTCATCTAAGTCATTTATGAAGATATTGAAAAGTATTGGGCCTAAGACAGAACCTTGTGGTACTCCACTAAATTTGTTACTACATAGAAATGGGGTCTAGGATACATACAGATAGTTGTCCCTTAATGACAATTTGTTTAGTGAATGTTCAAAGTTATAATGGTGCTGGAAAAAGGTGATTTAAAGGAAAAAGATCCTTGCACGTATGACCATCCTTGGGGTCACAAGTTCATGATTTGGGCACTTAGCATGACAGTTGCAGTATTCCACTGTCTGTGGAGTTCCCAGTCAGCTTCCAAAGAGTTAAGTCAATGGGGAAGCCAGCTGGAGGTTGCAAGTTGCAGTGATGTCTCGTTTAATGACCACAGGAGATTTGGCAAAATCATGGCAAAAAATGTAAAATGCTTCACTTAATGACTGCACTGCTAACAATGAATTTTCCTATCCCTATTGTGATTATGCCAATGACTACCTGTTGATTGAAGATGTTCAAGTCCTAGGCAAAGAGTTCCAATTTGGTCCTTCATTTGTCTGCAACTCTCAAAATGCAAAAATCACTGCTTTAATCTTATTTGTTCAACTTTCAAGAATTGTGACAAAAAATAACATATGCAAGAAATAAGAACAGCCATGCTGAGTTGGGAATGTGATTCCAAATATGCCTCAGTCTTGCAAAAATGTGGCAAAATACAAAAAGCAAAAGAGATGTGGGAAATAAGCCAATGTAACTAATGTGCGCCGTAATCTAATTTAGGAACCAGGAACCACAAGAACACTCGGGACTATAACAGGAACCACGACTGTATCTCACTCCCACCTTCCCAACTATCCCTAACTTATTTCCTAACTTATTTCCTACCCTATCCTCCCATTTTGCCTTAACTTACTCGTGGTCGCAGGCGATCGTGTAAGCATTTCACTGCATATTGTACCATGTATGACTGTGTATGTGACCAATAAATTTGAATTTGAATTTGAATTTTGAAATTTACTTGGTCAATAAGAAATTTGGGAAGAGAAAGGTTGGAAGGTATAAGAATTTTCCCTGTCTTGGCATCAATGAATGTAGGCATGTGATTCATCAATGGCTTGCTGAAAAGAGTCATCCTCTGCTAACCCATGTGTTGAACAAGGCCATCTTCGGAGGAAAGCCCATGTTTCAGTGCATGCTTTCTATATAAGCTACCAACAGAATCATCAATCGTAAGTTTTATAGACAATCCAAAAGAATCACCAATCAGAATCATTTACCAACAGAATCATCAATCATGAGTTTTATAGACATCCTGACACTTCAAATAAAATTTTTTTCTTGTGGCTTTAACATAATAATCTGGCCAAGCCGTCAGCGCTGCTACTGCAGCCTTATCGGCTCTGCTTGCATTCCCTCAGCCAAAGGCAAGCACTGTATATTGCCATAAGACACCAGTCGTCACTAGCACTGCTGTAGCACCCCAATGGCGGCTGTCTTCTGAAGCTTCACTGGTGCAAATGCGCAGTCCGCCTAGATGCTTTACATTGCGGTGGACAGCAGATGGACCCACGACTGCTCCTGAGGTGTAGGGACCTCAGCATTTAGCCCGCGGTCGGTCCCGAGACCACAGGCATGACAAATCCATCTACTGTCTCTCTTTGGTCACTGCTGAGGTCATGGAGTTCGGACATGGGGCAGCTGTCATTTTGGAAGTGCGGCCACCATTTTCTATCCTGACGAACTTCCAGCCTTACTGATGGGATCCACGGTCACAGCCGAGGCCACAGCTCTCCCAGGCAGGACATTGTGGCCACTATGGGGGCAATAAGACACAGAAAGGCCACATTGATAGTTGCATCATTGTGACCGCCATCTTAGGGCGGTGGCCATTTTAAGATCACTACTTAGGGGCTTGTCTTCATTCAAAGCCCAACGGTGGCCATTTTGGACACATCTTACCAGGGCCTGTCACCATGTCAGGTCCAGTGACCGTTTTGATGGGTGGTGGCCATTTTGAATATATCAGACCCAAGACCTGCCATCATTTCTGACCAAGTGACCCCCATTTTTTGGGTTGCAGCCCTCTCTAGGGGGCATCCATTTTTCATAGGGATTGCTTCAGGGCACCCAATTTGAATATAAGTCACTACTTTCCAAAACAAAGTCAGATTTTAAAATGAGTTGGTGTCCCCTCTAAGGCTATTTCACTATCACTGAGCCTGGCCTAATCTGCCTGCCAGGAAGGCGCAATTAATGTCTCCCATTTCCCTTTCAGTTGCAAAGATGGTGCATTCTACAGGCCAACACAGCCACCGATTGTCACCTCTACCTGGCTGTCAAAGAGAAAATACCTGTCTTCCTCTTCTGTCCATCCAAAGAAGCCTAGGTCCAAAACTTCTGGCAAACTAACATGCGTTGAGGAAAAGGATGCCCTCAGGCGGCAAAAGGCTCTTGACAGACAGTGGGCCAAATCTTGCAAACAACTAGACACAGATACCACTGACATCATTCCAAGCTGGTCCCTCACTCCCCCAGCTGGGAGAACAGGGCTCCAGGTCCCTACACTGACCCTTTCACCTGAAAAAGCAGAAGATGAGCACACATTACCGTTGGTAATGCCAGTGGCCCAAATGGCTGATACGGCCGCAATGACGGAATCACCTCACACAGATGCTGCCTCGTCCACAGTTACAGTCAGTACACTGCCGTCCATCACTGCCATACAAGAATCCTTGATGGCACAGATGAGGGAATTCATTTTGACTACAAAATGAGGTGGGGGGCATGTCTGGCATGGCTCCCAGTACCTCCTCGGATGACCAGATCATTCAACAACATTCTCCCCCACACAGACACCACGACATAGACTTTGATGGGTCCAACTCCCCTTCCTCTCCTGACAGTATCTCCCTTTATTCAGGAGAAGAGGAGCTTATATTGTCTGATGACGGAGGGAATTATTCTGAGCCATAACCAGTCGCTGGTCTTTTCCAACCATCTCTATTTAGTACTCTATTAAATAAGACTAAGACTGTGACTGAGTTGGAAGATGATGCATCCTTGGCATCAGACCACTCTGCACAACAGGAATCTGCACAACTACTATTTGCAAACCACTAAGGCAGAAGAAGTGCCAGCTCCCACCTTATTTACAGAGCTGGTGCAAAACCAGTGGGATGTCCCAACGGCGGGTCATCTGCCTCTCAATTCAGAGAGGCTTTATTACAATATGTCTGCTACCTTTGCTACCTCGCTTGATCCCCCAATGGTAGACGAACCGGTGGCAGGCCTCGCCTCCACAAATGCCCTCTTTTCTGACTCTGACAATGTCAGCAAGCTGGACAAGAAAAGAACCAAACAAGTCTTTCACCATGGACACCAAGTGGCTGCTTGGGCTGTAAAAGCTTCATCCACAGCCTCTTTTTTCAATAAAGCAACATTGCTCTGGCTCCAGCAACTTTAGATCAGGATAGATGGCAGATCAGCATCAGAAGTGGAAGCTGGCTTCAGCCCCCTTCCGAGGCATGCACCTTTTCAGAGATGTTCTTGCCCCAGTGTTGACCGAGACCAAGGAGGGGAAAAAGAAGATGAAGGTTGGTTCACATCCATCTGATTTCAAACGCAACTCATACTTCCATCAGCAGCCCTTTCATCCAACTGACAAGTCTGCACTCCTGGGATCCCATTTTCCCTCCTATAGACAGGACTGTCAATACATCAGACCCTACCAAGGCAGACGACAGTCATATGCAAGGTGGCCATTTTGTGGAGCGTGCAGATGGCCCTACAGACAACACAAATGACTCTGGATCCCATCCTCCCATTGGCGGTCATCTTACATTTTTCACTGACCAATGGGAGAGAACCACACTGGACATCTCAGATGGTTCATCACAGACTGACACTGGAACTGCTGGAGGTATCTCCAAACAGGTTTATATCATGCCAGGTCTTTAAAAACCCACAACACAGGGCCCTTATGGAAGATGCGATCGACCATCTGAATCGCATAAGAGCAATTCAACCTGTGCCAGAGGCATTTCGAGGTCAAGGGTTTTACTCCATCCTATTTGTCATCCCGAAATCATCCAGAGGATGGAGGGCAATCCTAGACCTCAAGCATCTCAACAATTTCATCTGTTACAGAAAGTTCAAGATGCACACCCTTCACAGCATCCTGACCCTTCTCCATTGGGGAGACCTGTTATTCTCAATAGACCTGATGGAGGCTTACCTCCACATTCCAATCTATCCTGCCCACCAGCGATTTCTTCAGTTTTGTTATGCAAATCAGCACTTCCAGTACCAGGCCCTCCCATTTGGCCTCTTATCGGCCCCTCGGGTGTTCACAAAGCTCCTTGCAGTCATCACATCTTCTGCTGGTCAGGGTCCACACGTACCTAGATGACATCCTCATCCAGTCTGCATCAGAATCCCTGGCAACACAGGACTTACAAATTACCATCTCCACACTACAAAGACATTGGAGAAGAGCCATCTTCATCCGACCACTTGTCTCCAATACCTGGGAACTGTGAGAGATACCAACCAGGGCAAAGTCTTCCTGTCCCCAGACAGAAAGAGGAGCCTATGCTCTCTCATCCGCCGAATATCACAACAATGGTGAGTACCCCTAACACACCTCTCCCAGTTGTTGGGCAAGATGGTCTCCTGTGTTCGGATGTATTCATTCTGTGGGCCTGACTGCACTTGAGACCATTGCAGTGGTTTCTCCTCCCTACCAATGGGAGGGAATCAGTCATTCACAAAGCAGAGTCAAAGTATCCAACAAGGTCCTTCATTCCCTGCAGTGGTGGAGCTCCCGAAGGATCCACAGCAGCTGCTCATTCAAAGAGCCAACCAGAATAGTAATAACAACTGATGCCAGCCTCTTTGGATAGGGAGCTCACCTTCATGACCACATAGCTCAGGGATGCAGGAGTCACCTGGATCTAACCCACAACATCAATTGATTAGAACTCTGAGCTATACACCTTGCCCTCTGCAAATTCAAGTCATTAATTCAGAATGAACATGTGCTCATCTTGACAGACAACACTGTGACCAAGGCACACATAAATCACTAGGGCAGAACCAGATCGGTCTCCCTGATGACAGAAGCCAGGAAATTAGGAGCCTGGGCAGAGATACACCTCCTTTCCCTTCGTGCCCAGCACATATCAGGAACAGCCAATGTCCAAGCGGATTGGCTCATCAGAGCCACAATAGATCATGCCAAATGGATGCTTTATTCCCAGATTTTCCAACAGCTACTACATTGCTTCAGAAACATGGAGGTGGATCTCTTTGCCACTCCAGCAAACGTGAGACTTCCTCAATTTTTCTCCAGATACCTGTCACCCGAGGCAGAGGGTATCGATGTGTTGAGAGCACCATGGCCTCAGGGTCTACTCTACGCATTCCCTCCCCTTTCTCTGATCCCCAGGGTCCTCCAGAAGGCAAGGGAGGAAAAAACAGAGATCCTCCTCATAGCTCTTCAATGGCTAAGGAGGCCTTGGTTTGCGGAGCTAGTCCAGCTCTCTCGCAGTCCACCATGGATACTTCCATTGTCTCTGATACCACTCTCCCAAGGGGCCATCTTACATCCAGACCCTGACTGGCTCCACCTAGCTGCCTGGAGGTTGAGCACATCGCTCTAACCAACAATCAGTTATCCGCCAGGGTTATACATACAATTCAAGCCTTGCATAGACCACCAATGAATTGCATTCATGAGGCTACCTGGCAGGCCTTTGGCGACTAGTGTCACCAGCGAGGCTGGGATCCAATCCATGTCTCATTGCCACATTTCCTGGAGTTCTTGCAAGATGGACTTGTCAAGGGCCTTAGGCCCAACACTCTCAGAGGGCAGGTGGCAGCTCTTGCATCAGTCATTGACTGTGGAACTAACCAGTCGCTATCCAGACATCCAATGGTATGGAATTTTCTCCAGGGAGCATCCAACCTGAGACCTCCAGTTGTCCACCGTTATCCTTCTTGGGAACTGACATAAGTCCCACATTGTAAGCAGTAGTGCGCAGTCTCAGGGCATCGCGGATGGTCTTATCTACCCATGGTTTCTGGTTAGGGAATGTT
>JAEANM010023830.1:0-11283 GCA_017656035.1 Myanophis thanlyinensis
TGTATTTTGTATTTTTATCTGCTGTAAACCGCCCCGAGTCCCCAGGGAGAGGGGGCGGTATATAAATTCAATAAATATAAATATAAATATATATAAATATATCCAGTGGCAATGCAGCTGATCAGAGAACTGCGCAGATCCACTGTGGGGAAGTTTCCCCAAATCTTTTTTTTTTTTTAAATGGGCTTGTCTGAAGCTTTGCCAACAGAATATCTTTTAACATCTTCCTTCCGTCTGCCGCTAATACGAAACCACAAGCTGTGCCTGAGAAAATTATACAGCAGGGCCTCGACTTACAACCACAATTGAGCCCAAAGGTTTTGTCGCTGAATGAGACAGTTGTGAATTTGGCCCCATTTTACAACCTTTTGTGCCACAGTTCTTAAGTGAATCACTACGGCTCTTAAAAAAGTTAGTAACGCGGTTGTTAAGTGAATCTGGCTTCCCCATTGACTTTGCTTGTCAGAAGGCTACAAAAGGGGATCCCAGGATACTGCAACTGTCATAGATATGAACCAGTTGTTCAAGCCTCCAAGTTTTGATCACGTGACCATGGGGAGCCTGCAATGGTCGTAAGTGTGAAAAACAGTTGTCATCGTAACTTTGAACGGTCACTAAATGAACTGCTGTAAATTGAGGACTGACATGTTCACAGTGAGGGAATCTCTGTTTCTGAAGGTTTTGGAGGTTGAAAAATCCATCAGTACAGTGAAGAAAGTTTTAGGCTCAGGGAGTCTAATTCCTGCTTAGCAGCAAAATTTGTTTTGTTCACCCTAAAAAGAGTCTCACAGGTGTTTTGCCAGAGTTCAGTGGGAAAAATCCCTTTATGGATTTTAGCATCCTGGGAAGAGAGATAAATCCCAGTGTAATAATCCTCACCTACTGAATACAGATAAAGTTAGACAATAAAAGCCTTCGGAAAGACAGACGATATCTCTGTAAATGATTGTTAGCATTTGTGTGAAAAGCAGAACTTTTCCCTCGATCACCAAAAAGGGATCATTATGTCAATTTTTATTACCCATTTACTGGAACTTCAGGCTGTTTCAAGGCAGTTTCCCTTTTTCATGTTTCCCAGCCTTTCTCCCACGTGCACCATATATCCTTTTTCCCCCCATCAACTTCCTCCTTCAAGCTCTGCATGGCAATTCCAGACTGGTACAGTGATTTTTGAGCTGTCAGCATCCAATCCGGAAAACAACAACAGGCCACAGTTCCATTTCTGGTCCTCAGTAATCTGTGACTTGTTGGCATCAGCAACTTGTTTCACAGGCCATCTTAAGAGCCACAGCTGACCACTCGGCCAAGTGGTGTTTTCAGAAGTCCGGGAAGAGCTACAGAAACTGCTAATTTTTAATCCTGGCCTGAAGAAAACAGTGGCTTGCAAACTATAGTTTATCTCAAACTTGGCAGTGAGGAGGAAAGAACGGTGTATCTGAACTTGAGGATCTCATATCTCAAAGAAGCCAGGTTTTGTCTTAACCTGTTTTATGACAGAGTTGTTAAGGAAAGTCCCCCATTAGGAGAACGAGTGCGAAGCGAAGCGTAATGAGAGTGGTGTGGTAGAATACACAAACCAGCATAAACAGACACTGAATTGTAAAAAATAGATTTTACTTCCTTGGAAATAGAGATATGCAAAGCTCATCAATCAATCCGAATTCATACACAGTTAAGTCAGTCAGTCATCAACAGTTCAGTTCAGGGATAATTCAGAGTCAAATATACAGTTCGGTACACAAAGTTTGCAAACAGTAGCAAAACTCCCAGTAAATCCACGCTGGTTAATACACGACACTTCTGCAACCACAACCAGAAACAAACAGCAACCAGCATCTAACAGTGATTCTGGCTCCATCTTATGGCCACTTGAGGAAACAGCAACCAATCACATTTTCAACATTACTTAAAGTTATAGTATTGCAATCCTGGTTTATATATTGTCAACCCAACTGTTAGATTTACATTCCTAAAATTCTCCCCTTTGGTTATGACAATATATAGAACCTTACAGTTTTAGTCCGTATTCCTCACAACACATTTTATGTTTTACAGTGCCTTGAGCTTTGATAAAATGATCTGCAATGTTATTTTCTGACATGCAATACGTCTAGTGCAATCAGTCCACTTTTAACACATTGCCTTATATTTAGATATCTTGTCTTTGTGCTTTGACCTTGTTTTTATAGCAATATTTGATGCCATCTGTATTGCTGATTGGCTGTCTTCATAAACAATAATAGGCCCTTGCATATTAATCTCCATATCTAGTAGGAGTTGTTTGTAACAAACCAAACCCGTACATAACAAAAGACAAACATGAGAATTCAGCCTCCATTGTTGACAAACTCAAATGTTTTTGACGAATAGACTACCATCCAATTAGCACTTTTCCTAAGAATTCACAAATACCTGATGTTGACTTACATGTTGAAACGTCTGTAGCAAAACTTGCATCAGCATATGCAGTTAAGTTTAACTCATTCTTAAGTTCTAAATACAATGCATAATGCATTGTGTGTTTAAGATATCTTAATATACGTTTAGCAGCTTGCCGGCGCCTTTCAGTAGGTTCAGCATTAAACCTGGCTAACTGATTCACAGTAAATGCTATATCCGGCCTTGACCCATTACTGAGATAAGATAAGCTACCAATCAAAGATCGATAAATACCTTTATCAAATACAGGACTTTGCATATCTCTATTTCCACAGAAGTAAAATCTATTTTTTACAATTCAGTGTCTGTTTATGCTGGTTTGTGTATTCTTTTTTTTTTTTTTTAACAGCATTTCTACACCGGCCCCTCTCCCGAAGGACTCGGGGCGGTGCACAGCCATCTAAAAATGCAAAATATGACAATTAAAATACAGTAAAAATAAATTAAATCAGTGGCCAATTAAAACCAAATTATGGAAATGTTAAAAAGAAACAATTTAAAATTACCAACCAATAAAAACCAATTAAAACCAGATTAAAACCAGATTCTACCACACCACTCTCATTATGCTTCATTTCGCACTCGTTCTCCTAACGGGGGACTTTCCTTAACAAGAGTAACAGAGTTGGAAGGGATCTTGGAGGTCTTCTAGTCTAACCCCCTGCTCAGGCAGGAAACTCTATACTATTCTACACAAATGGTTGTCCAATCTCTTAAAAACTTCCAGTGTTGGAGAATTCACAACTTCTCAAAGCAAGTTGTCCCATTGATTAATTGTTCTAACTGTCAGGAAATTCTCCTTAGTTCTAGGCTGGTTCTCTTTTTAATTAGCTTCCATTCATTGCTTCTTGTCCTGCCTTCAGGGGCTTTGGAGAATAGCTTGACCCCCACTGCTTTGTGGCAGCATTTTTGTTAAATTTGCCACAAAAGTAAATTGAGATATTTGCACTTTAGGCCAGAGCAAGAATCTGAGCCCTTTTGTGACCTTCAGAGCTCAACTTGGCTATGCATCCAGAAATAAGCAAAATACATGCAATTATGTTTCTGATTGGAAAAAAAAAAACCCTATATATAAAAATCCTTAACGCAGAGGTGAAATACAGCAGGTTTGCTAGAACCAGTAGTAAATTTTCTAAGCAGTTCGGTGAACCAGTTGTTAAAACAAATCTTTTGTTTTTTTCCACTTTACAGGGTTAATCCTGTAAGGAAGGCAGGAAAAAGAAAACATTCTGGTGTTGTTTCTTTATTGCCCTGCTTACAGAAACTGCCCACCCAGTCACGTGACCCCCGCAGCCACGCCCACCAAGCCATGCCCACAGAACCGGTAGTAAAAAAATTTGAATTCCACCACTGCCTTAACGGTTTTCCTCAAAGTACCAAACAAACAGGTGCCAAGCACCTAGCTTGTGATCACATGACCATGGGGACGCTGCAATGGTCATAAGCATGAGGACAGGTCATTAAGTCACTTTTTCAATGCCATCGTAACTTTAAATAATTCATAAATGAATGGTCATTAAGGAAAAGTCTAAGCTTTCCTCCAAACCTTGCTTTGTAAAGCACAACATCTGGTATCATAGAACATGTTGGATCAGCTTCCCCTAGTCTGAGTATCCTCCCGATGTGTAGACTTTCACTTCTAGAACAGCATTTCTCAATATTGGCAGCTTGAACATGTGTGGACTTCATGTCCCAGAATTCCCATGCTGGCTGGGGAATTCTGGGAGCTGAAATCCAGACATTTTGAAATTGCCAAGGTTGAGGAACACTGGTCTAGAATTTCCAGCAGGGCCATTCAGAAAAGTTCTAGAAGTTTAAAACTCACTTATCTGGGGAAGGACACCCAGAATGTAGAAGGTAACACCAAGCCACCACTAAACAAATCCAGTGTTGGCTGGTTTAATGAAAAGTAGGGTTAGGGGAGATATGATTGCAGCATTTCAATATTGGAGGGGCTGCCACAGAGAAAGGATCTATTCTCCAAAATCATCAAAAGGCAGAACAAGAAGCAACGGATTCTGCAACCCAACAAGACGGACAGAGGATAATCAGAACTGCAGAAAAAACAATTACTACCAACCTGCCTTCCATCAAGGACCTGTGTACTGCACGAGTCAAAAAGAGGGCTGGGAAAATATTTAAGGACCACTCACATCCTGGACATGGATTGTTGCAACTCCTACCCTCAAAAAGACACTGCACACAAGAACAACTAGACACAAGAACAGCTTTTTCCCAAACGCCATTACTCTGCTAAACAAATAGTTCCCTCAATGTTGTCTAACTATTTATTAAGGCTGCATTACTGTTGTTCTCTTCGTTCCATCACCCACCCACCTCACTATAACTTGTTGCTTGTATCCTTACGGTTTATATTGATTATTGTCTCCTGGTATGATTTGACTGCTTATTTGTACCCCATGACTAATGTTGTATCTTGTGGTTCCTGATGAATTTAGTTTCCTTTGTTGTACGCTGAGAGCATATGCACCGAAGACAAATTCCTTGTGTGTCCAATCACACTTGGCTAATAAAGAATTCTATTCTATTCTTTAAAAAAAAAAAAACGGATGGAAACTAACCAAAGAGAGAAGCAAGCTAGAACTAAGGAGAATTTTCCTGATAGTTAGAACAATTAACCAGTAGACTGGTTTGCCTTCAAAAAAGTTTTGGGTGCTGCATCACTGGAGGCTTTTTAAGAAAAGACCAGACAGCCCTTTGTCTGAAATGATATTGGGTATCCCGCTCAAACAGGGGGTTGGACTAGACAACCTCCAAGATCCCTTCCAACTCTGTTATTCTATTAGTAAATCCATTTCTTTTCTCACCTAGGGGTGGAATCCTCCCACTCTTACCTTCAAGGTCATATCTTGCACAAATTTTTTGTTTTCCTGAAGGCTGAATGATGTTTGTTCGGAACATTTTTTCCCAGTCAACTCGTTTTGGAAAAAGACATGCCCCACGAGCCCCGATGGTGCGCCGTCAACCTGAAGCACAATCCGCACATCTGTTCCCACTGTCACCACGCTGGGGGCGACTATCACCAACCTGCAGCATCGGGGAAAAAGCAAAAATATTTCAAAGTGAGGGCCATCAATTCTCCTTCAATGCTTACGTTTTCGCAAACTTGACAAAAAGGAAAAGAAAAAAAAATGGAAATTGGAAAACAAGACCAGAGAAGCCAAAACTAAGTAAGCCACATGGCTTTAACAAAAAGTGTGGAGCCTAACCATGACCCACAAACAGATGGCTGGCATTCACACTGGGCAGGCAACTGTGAGTATCTGAGATGCCTCCTGGGAGGGGCTGAGAATCCCAAATCCCCTTAGGGCAGATGTGGCATTGTGGTAAATTTTGTGAGGAAAACTTTCAGTGGCATTGAGGGCCAGCCTCTGACAGTGAGGAGGTTAGGGAGGACCTTGGGCCAGTCCTGCAGTTGGGGGAAGGCTCTGATGGGTGCTCTGCGTGGGAGGCAGAGATGGGGCCAGGGCTATCCAACAGTTATCTGCTGCCTTTGGAGTTGGAGATCAGTGGGGAAGAACAGCTGGAGCCTGTTTCAGATGTGTGTATGCACAGAGCTGTCAGGAGAAGGGAACAACTAAGAAACAGGGGTCAATTCGGAAGTAAAGGCACGTGGATGCTGAACGGCCCCTCCCATAGGGAATAAATAGGACAAAAGGGGAGGGGTGTTTGTAGGAGACACTTAGTTTGCTCATTATTATGAAGATTTGCTTATCTGAGTTCGTGCCATACAGAGACTCTTTGCTAAGTATTCCTACTGGAAACTCAGCCTGGCAACTATCCAAGGATTGATAAGGTCTGTTTTTACAATAAAACCCTACTGCCGGGACTTTTCTGGATGTGAATGAGAAGAATTCACAGTAACCAAATAAAAAGGGTTTTTTTCGGGCCCAAAAAGCCTCTTTCGTGATTCTGTTTAGCCTGGGTCAGAACAAGATGTGGCACTGTGGTAAAGTTTGTGTGGCAAACTTTCAATGGCACTGAGGGCCAGCTTTAACATTTCTAGAGAAGAGCTGAGGGCAATGAGTTAGCCCGGTTGAGTTATTTCCTGGCTTGGATATATTAGCATCTGCATGTTTTTGTCCCTTTCCTTTTTAAAGAACATCAAATTCTTATGCAACGGCTTTTGTGTACTCGGAAGGAGGGGAAAAAAAACAGCAAAGTCGATTTCCACACTTAAACCGAACCACATTTTGGCATTTGGTTCACCGGCGGCTGATTTAATTTTCACATGCACCAGTTTAATGTGGTGAGCTCCTGACAACTGAGTTGGGTTTTTTATCACACTGAATAATTACAGGTAGTCATCGAATTATAACAATTTGGTTTAGTGGCCGTTCAAATTTAGCACCGCACTGAAAAACAGCGACTTGCTGTGACTGTGTTTCATACTTACGACCGTTGCAGCATCCCTGTGGTCACGTCATCAAAATTTGGATGCTTAGCAACTAGTTCACATTTACGTCGGTTGTAGTGTCCTGGGGTCCAATGACCCCCGTTTGCGACCTTCTGACAAACAAAGTCAATGGAGAAACCAGATTCATTGAACAACATTGCTACTAACTTAACAACTGCAGTGATTCACTTAACAACTGTGGCCAGAAAGGTCGTAAAGTGGAGTAAAACTCACTTAACAACTGTCTAACTCAGCAACAGGTCATAAGTCGAGGACTACCTGTACAATTAATCTTACCTTTAAGTTAAGAATGTTTATTAAGATGGCAGTTGCAAGGCGACACAAATCTTTAACAAAGCTCACTTCTTACTTCAGTCCATTGGAAAACTGATCCATTAATTCTTACCCTTTATGTTTTCTTTGCTAACAGTTTGTATAAATATGGGTCATTTTATCTCCATGGCTGCTTTGTTTACCAAGAGCCTTTGATAAAGAAGTTAGTCTACAGCTTTTTGAAAATCCAAATATACACTGCTGACAGAGTTACGTCCATTCATTCTCAAAACAGCTCAGGAGATTGGTAAGGAAACAACAGCATTTAATTTTGCAGAATACATCCTGGTACTCTTATTTATTTATATTTCTTCTTCTTCTTTTAGCTGCCACACTCAAGAGATTCTTGACATATTGTTTATCAACAATAAAACCTCTGCAGTACTTTTACACAGCCATAAACAATAATTAAACACCGATAAGATCATAAAACAGCCAATCAAAAAGTCATAAAAGTATATAGTGATATCCTTTAGAAAGGGTTCCCTTCTCCTCTAAGGCTTAGGAATTTAAATAAGTTTTTTTTGGGGACTTTGCCGGAAATATGGCAATCTGTTTTGCAGAGCTGACAATCAGGGCAAAGGTCAAGAAATTGTTGAGAAGACCAGTTCCTTGGAATCTCTCCGGAAATGGAGAAGATGGGAGATTGCCAGTGATGGAATTCAAATTTTTTTTTACTACCGGTTCTGTGGGCGTGGCTTGGTGGGTCATGTGACTGGGTGGGCAGTTTCTGTCAGCAGGGCAATAAAGATTAGGCTAGAAACAACATCAGGATGTTTCTTTCCTGCCTTCCTTAAAGGATTAACCCTATAAAGTGGGAAAAAACAAAAGGAGATTTCTTCTAACAACCGATTCTCTGAACTGCTTAGAAAATTTACTACCGGTTCTAGGGAACCTGCTAGAACCAGCTTAATTTCACCTCTGGAGATTGCTCATATATGCTCTGGATGGCTGGCCCTCTCAACAGAACAGTGACCACAGAATCTGTGTGTTTGAGCAGGAGGAGACAACGGGATTAGCCATTTCACTTGCAATTGCTGAAAAGACGTTCTGAAATTGCCTATTAACTATTCTAAAGCTATTAGAAACATTCAGAAAGACAGGTTTGAAAAGTTTTCATTGGGAGAGTTTACTCCAAGCTATGAAGATCTCCGTATAATGGGCTAAGAAAAAATTAAGAGAAATCAAATCCTATGATGACATTTAAATGAAAATTGGGAGAAGTAAAAGGAAGGAATATAAAATTGGTTTATTTGATCAAGGTTCAAACAAGATACTATATATTGTTACTTCTGGGCTTTCTGCTGACACCAGGACTGAAAAGGTAGATAGAATATGGGATTAAGAAATAATTGTTTGTAATCTAACAGAGGGTGTTAATTTTTTTTATACTTGCAATAAAATTTGGAAGTGACTTCTTTATAAACTTTTCTCTTTATTACATTCTGATTTTTTTTTGTCCTCTTTTTCTCCTTTCTCTTCACTTTTTAAAAGTTTAGTATATATTAGATTTTGCTATTATTATTATAAGGCAAATGCTCAATAAAATTGTACTTTTTTAAAAAAAAAATGGAATCTTTATCAAGTTTTTAAAGTTTTTCTTCTACGGCTTAGAATTTTTTTCCTTTGATTAGCATTTCTAGCTATAGTTCATGGCTGACATTTCCAAAACCTTCCCTAAATCTTTCTTTAAAAAATAAAATAAAACAGTAGCCTTTTGCAATTCTTGGCTTGAGATGGATTTGAGGGACAAGATGCATATTTTTGCTAGCTAGTCAGCAAGCTGACATTTGGCAAAACATTGGGTCGATGGTCTTGAAACATAGTCTCTCTAAAAAGTCCCAGAATGATTATTGTCCAACCGTCTGTATTTCTCCACTATTTTTCCTCTTATGGTAGCCTTTTGGCTTGGCCCTAATTATCAAGCTTCTTCACCCCATTGCTGTTCAGTACATCACTGGCTGCTTTTAAGAAAGATCTAAAGCATACTGGCTGGGAAATTCTGGGAGTTGAAGTCCCTACCTCCTAAAGTTGCCAAGCTTGAAAAAACTATTGATCTAAAAACTCACATTAAATTTAAAGGTACACGGCAGTATGGCAGTTAGTAAAGCGAAATGGGAGGGCTGTTTTGTGACAGGTAGTCCTCAACTTATGACCACAATGGAGCCCAACATTTCCGTTGCTAACTGAAACATTTGTTAAGTGAGTTTTGCCCCAATTTATGTCTTCTGTTGCCACAGTTGTGAAGTGAATCACTGCAATTGGTAAGTTACTAATGCGGTTGTTAAGTGAAACTGGTTTCCCCATTGACTTTGCTTGTCAGAAGGTCGCAAAAGGGGATCACAGGACCCCGCGATACCGCGACCGTCATAAATATGAGTCAGTTGCCAAGCATCTGAATTTTGATCATGGGGATGCTGCAATGGTCATAAGTGTGAAAAACAGCCATAAGTCACTTTTTACAGTGATGCAACTCTAAATGGTCACTAAATGAACTGTCGTAAGTCAAGGACTATCTGTAAAGCAGATGGAGCAGTTATCAGCAGTTATCAGGTATTTGTGTACAATTTTTATATATATACAGCTGTGATTTTTGCATGATAAGATAGATATTGTGTGTTGTGGCACGCCAGCTGTCAGCAGAGCTGGCGGCAAACTCGGACAGTGAGGAGATTGGGGAGGACCTTGGGCCAGTCCGGGAGTCAGGGGAAGGCTCTGATGGGTGCTCTGCGTCGGAGGCAGAGATGGGGCCAAGGCCGTCCGACAGTTATCAGCTGCCTTCGGAGTCGGAGATCAGTGGGAAAGAAGAATAGATGGCCCTGTTTCAGATATGCGTATGTACAGAGCTGTCAGGAGAAGGGAACAACTAAGGAACAGGGGTCGACTCGGAAGGAAAGGCACAAGTGGACACTGAATGGCCCCTCCCATAGGGAATAAATAGGAGCAAAAGGGGAGTGGTGTTTGTACGAGACAATTAGTTCGTTCATTATTGTGAAGATTTGCTTATCTGAGTTTGTGCCTCCTTGACAAGTATTTCACCTGGAAACTCAGCCTGGCAACTATCCAAGGACTGTTAAGATTTGAACCTTGAAATGTTTAATGCCCGGACTTTTCTGGATGTGAATCAGAAGAATTCACAGTAACCAAATAAAAAGGGACTTTTTTTGGGACCAAAAGCCTATTTCGTGATTCTGTTAAGGTCAGAACATTGTGGTACACACTGAACTTGTTAATAATTTTTATTTGGTAATTTTGAATGTGTTTGGAGTGTGTTCTGGCAGGATGTTAGATAAACATATTTCTTTTTGTTTATTTGATTGATCTTTGCTGTTGGCAAGGAAAGCCGAAATTTGTAATCTAACACAGCTGTAGAATACAGTTTAGAGATAGCTCAGTTTAGACATCTAATCTGATCTTCCAGGGCACAAAGTATAGATACATGCAAAACCAGGGAGGTTTTCTCCCTTCCAAGATATAGTTGCAATCTATCAAATGCTGTTTATGGGATGGATTTATGGTCTTTCTATTCTAAACAGACAAGAAGCTTTCAAGGACCAGGGAGTGTGGTTTCCACAATTTTGCAATATTGATGTTGGCTGAATTATAGACATTCCGATGCTTTTCCTTCCTCTCTCCTAACTTCAAAGTCCTTTGTACCAATATCCATTCTGGACTTTTCAAAATTGCTTAAACTCCGATTTACACATTGGATTACGTGAGAATTAGTATATTAACTTCCACGAAACTTCCACGCTATAGCCTAATTTAAAGCCTTCCTTATTGCTTGTTTGGAAGCTTGTTAAACATTAAAGGCTGAAATTCTTGCTATGCTGGGAGGGGGGGGGGTCTGTTTACTCCTAGTAGAACCTGCCCACTCAACAAGAGATGCTGTGAGTAAAAAGGGAGTGGTGTGACAATAGGTTTTCTTCGTTGCAGCCCCTGAAAAGGAGTGAATTCTGCTTTTCACAAACCTGCTTTAGGATTTGTTATAGCCGAAAACCCGGTCCACATCAGTGGAAGAAAACTCAAGAAACCGGGTCCGTTTGGATGACCGCGAGGGGTCCCATTTTATTCAAACCGCGAGTAAAACTCAC
>JAEANM010023831.1:0-11283 GCA_017656035.1 Myanophis thanlyinensis
GGCCTCTCTCATCTTTTTAAGTGGGAGAAATTGCACAATTGGTGGCTGACTAAATACTTTTTTGCCCCACTGTATATGTTTTGAATACAGAGGTTCACTATGTAAAGTATGCATCAAAATGTAACAGTTTTCCTGAATCTGACCAACCACATCTAGGAAGCTTTCATGCAGAAGAATGGCCAAGCAAAGTGCAAGGGTCAAAACACTGCAGAAGGTTTGTCAGCCAATCAAGGTACAAAGTCAAAGTCACGAGACTTCAAATTGGAAGTAGGGGCATACAGAGACTGTGCTAGAAACTCAGACTCTTTATCTTCAGATAGGCAGCAGTTGTGTCTCCCCATTACCAGAAAACCCTGCCTCCTCTGCCTGCAGCTCTTCAGGCAGTGGTTCATCCAGCAACTCTGGAACTGGCAGTTCATCCTCTCCTCATCTGAGTCCAAGCTCATTGTGACACTGGGGTTAATAATACCCGAGAGAAAGGTCTGTAATTTTGGGTTGTCCTCTACTCACAGTTCCTGCATGAAAAGTGTCTGGAAGCCAGGACTTTTGCAACAACGATTCAATCTCTCATCACATCTTGTTTGGATTACTAAAACATATTCTATTTGTGTGCTTTAATTGTCCAAAATGCAATGGGCTGAATACTGTCCAGGATTTTTCCTATAGGCTTCAGTGTAGAATTTAAAATGCTAGTTTAAACTTATAACGCCCATGGTGAAAAAAGCAGCTGGAGGTTCACCACTTTGAGGAGGGGTGGAAGACCAAGGCTCAGAAGCATTGCTTTTCTGTAACAATGTTCTAGACCTCTTGAAGGGCATATCTTGCTGGACCTTAGGGCTGTCTGTCTACCTGCCTGTCTAATTTAGATACTGTCCATCTTATTCTCAGATAAAAGCATAAAAAACATAAAATACACAGGTAGTCTTCCACTTACGACCACAATTGAGCCTAAAATTTCTGTTGCTAAGTGAGTCATATGTTAAGTGAGTTTTGTCCCCTTTTACAACCTTTCTCGCCAGAGTTGCTAAGTGAATTGCCACAGTTGTTACATTAGTAACACAGCTGTTAAATGAATCTGGCTTCCTCATTGACTTTGCTTGTCAAAAGGTCACAAACGGGGATCACATGACCCCAGGACACTGCAACAGTCATAAATATGAGTCAGTTGTCAGAATTTTCATCATGTGACCATGGGGGACGCTGCAATGGTTGTAAGTGCCCTTGTAACTTTGAATGGTCACTAAACGAAGTGTTGTAGGTCGAGGGTTACCTGTACTACATCAATAAAATAGGAACAAGTTGACGAAACAAAGATAGAATAACTTAAAAGTTAAAACGTGGGAGGATTATTTTCAAGGTTCATGGCATGTAGCTAACCTCGGGTTACATGCCATGAACCAGGTTACTTTCTGACCGTTGCTGTCTTCCAAAGGCAGCTGAAAATAGAACAGATTCCTCTAAAGAGCATAATGCCTTGTTTGGGGACTTTTGAGCGGAGGTTTTTGATTTTTTTAAACTGGATTAAAATTTAATTGGATTTAAATGGATTGTGTATATTTTAGTAATTTGTAAAACTGCTGAGAATCGTTCGGGCAGGCAGGCAGGAACAAAAACTATATATGAAATAATTTAACGTATTAAAAACAGGGAAATAATAATGAACTTCTGATAGGTTGTTGGTTAAGAAATCAAATGGGCCTTCCTTGGAACCACATTCCAAAGTTTAATGCGGCTTACTCCTTTGTCCTTACTTATTTTCTGCATATTGCATTATTTATATTACTTTATTTCAGGTGTTTACATCTAAGAAACAATAAAACTTGGCACATAAAAAAAGAAGGCCTCCAAAGAAAAACTTGGTGGGAGAAAAACCTTCATCCTAAATTACCAGCAATAAAACAAAGTGGAAGCCGTTCTAGAATTTCAGCAGGGATGTTACAAGCACCTAACAACAGCCCATATTAATAAATATGGGCTTTTCCATTCTGGACCAAGTGTACCAATCTTATCTGTGCAGTTAAGCAGCACTGGGAATTCTCCTTGTATTTCCAGTCTTCGGCAATCTGTCAATATAGACAGTTTGAGAAGAAAGGTGAAGGGATATTGATTGGAGAATCAATTAAATAAGTTAGAAAATACAGACATCCAAGCTACATTGAGAATGACCCCAGAAGAGTAAACACCTGTCTCTATTACTGTATTTACTACATCAGTATACTACATACTGAGGAGAGCTCCAGAGAATTGAGGGCAATAGATTTGGTCTCTTCCTTTCTTCATATATTCCAACTAATAACAAGCTTATTTTCAAGTTAACCTCAAGTGGTTTCAAAGTTAGCAATGGATTTCTTATTCTCTCGGTTCTCAAGTCACTACCTTGCTATTAATTATATTACCTGTGTGTCCTTGGTTTTGGACTTATCGGGCCAGTGGTTTAAAAGAATAGTGATTGCTTCATAAACCACAGACATATTTCTGCCCTCAAAGGGTCTGATCTCACCCTAGAAACTTAAAAGACTCAGGTATAAACTTCACAGTTGTCCAGCAAAATCTCAGGTTAGCACTTATAGATTTCTAAGTACTGAAGTATAAAAATAGATGCAAGCATAAAAAGTATATTTTTATAGAACCAAATTATATTTCAAAATTAATTTTGCTTTTCTTTGCACTCCGCAGAATTTATTCAGGTAGACAAGCTAAAATCACACAATATTGGGGGTTTTTTTGTTCCCTCTTGTCCTTATAATATTCCTTGCGTTAAGGAAAACCACTACAATTTGGCATTTCTTCTCAATACTACACATAAAACTCTGGCTCAATGCAATGTATCTATTTCCAAACTGGAGACTGCACATTTACACTGGTAAATAGATTACCAGATATTCTGGTAAAATGTCTTACTTGCATGTACATAAAAAGAACACTTTTTATGGTTATGGTTCAATTTTTAAATGCACTGGCTGTATTGTTATTACTAAAATGAGAAAAGCATTGCTAAATCCAACTTTCACTCTGGGGGCCCTGAATCTCATGGCATCTGAAGAAAGACTTACTTCTTGGCTTATGGAAGAAAACATTTTTAATAAGGAAAATGATTATCTCATGGCCTATAGTTCCTGTACTACCTTAAAACCATGCCAGCAAAATTCAAAACAGAATGTCTAATTTCTATTTGGGATGTTTAGTGCAATGGAATTAGAGTTGAAATGTATATGCTAACCCAGAGGTAGGGAACTAGGAGCCCCTTTATGACTTACGACTTTATTACATGCTGGCTCAGGAATTCTGGGAGCTGAAGTCCACAAGGGGCCATAATTCCCAACCCCTGTGCTAATCCAACTTCTGTAGTGATAAAATCACATCATTAGAAGCTTCACTTGGCTAAAAAAATTTCTAGGATGAAAAAGTTTGACCACACTCAATTTAGTGATGTTAGAGCAGACATGGGCAAACTACGGCCCGCGGGACACACCCGGCCTGTTGGGCTTTTTAATCCGGCCCGCCGAACTAGTTCTGGGGCAGACTGGGGAGTTCTACCCTCACTGACGCCTCCCTCGGCAGCATATCTCTAGTGCTGCCTGCGGGCGCAGGACAATGACAAGGAGCGGCTGCTGCCCCTGCTCCACGCCCTTCCGCACCTGCCGGGCCCCTCACCCACGAAAGAGGCCGCCGAGCCATCTGGGGAGGGCTGCAGGGAGCCGCCCGGCGAAGCGGGACAGGCCGCTGACGCCTGCGTGTCTTTGCAGGCGTGGCATGCCGAACACAGCAGCCATGGAGAAGGTAAGAGGGCAGCGGGCAGGAGTGGGAGGGAGAGTAAGGGTGGGGGGGCTGGGGGAGGGAGAGCCCGTCATTGTGGCCCACGAGTCAAAAAGTTTGCCCACACCTGTGTTAGAGACATGTGCTGACTACAAAAATTAAATTATAGTTCAGAAAACAACCCAATTTTCCTCTGAATATTGAGAGGCTCTCCCCAAGCAAATCAGAGTTTAAGTTCAAATTTTGACTCAGAAATTCTCATTTCTCTTTGTGGTTTTGAAGACGCATTGATTTTCCAATCAGACTAGACAGACTAGGCTACATAATCCAGGGAATTATTTTGTGTACTCTGACCAAAGCTTAGACTAGGATTTCTATTCCTTAGGCAAAGCTGTTTTTCATCATCTGATTCACATTTTAACTTGACATGCCAAGAATTAAAACTGGACCTGTCCCACATGATGATATATTGAAACTTAAACCTTTATTTCAAAAATGTAGCACTCCACACACACATACTGTACATACATACATACATATCAATATTCCAGCGAAGTGATTTCAAAAAAGAACAATAAAAACTCATAGTTATTATGCTAAATATTTTAAAATTAATGTTAAAAGAAACATCTTCTACTTGCCCATTTAATACTGAAAGGAACCACAGAATAATATATCAGGATTTATGAAAGATTCCAAAGCTGCATCATCAGCATTATAGTACTCAAGTCGTGTTAGAAACCAAGAACAAAAAAAAGCTGAGATAACTCAGTAATGCTGGGCATTAACTCAACAGTTCCAGTGAGTGATTTAAACAAAAACTTCTGTTGCAGATAAACCTCTACAACCTCAGATCCTGTGACCTTCGATACAAACAAAAAGATTTCAGAACATTGTAGTGTTAAAGTTCTACAAACATTTCAGTTTTATTACTGTTCATATGAGTAATTATTAAGTACTTACAGTGACTCCCAACTCATACAAAAAGAATTACCGTATTTTTCAATGTATAAGACCCACTGCCCCCCTCAAAAGTGGGAGAAGATTGTGGTGCATCTCATACACCAAATACAGCCGTTTTTGGCCTCCTGAGACCCCACCCGTGTCCCGTTTTCATCAAAAACAGATTGGTTTTGGCCTCCCAACCCCTCCCTCCGCACATCTTGTATTACCTCTTCCCAGCCCCCAGAGGCATTTTACAGACCTCCAGAAGCCTCTGCGTGGCTTGCTTTTGCCCCAAACAGGTGAAAAACGGGCCCTTTTTTGCAAAAACAAACCACATGGAAGCTTCTGGAGGCCTGCAAAATGCCTCTGGGGGATGGGGAGAGGTAATATAAGACATGCAGGGAGATAGGAAGGCCAAAAATGTCCCATTTTTCACCTGTTTTTTGGCCTCCCAGCACCCTGCATGTCTTATATTACCTCTCCCCAGCCCCCCGAGGCATTTTGCAGGAAGCCTCCATGCAGCTCGTTTTTGCCCCCAAAATGGCCTGTTTTTTGCCTGCAAAATGCTTTTGCGTGCTAGGGAGAGAGAAAACAAGATGTGCAGAAGCCAAAAACTTTTTTTCTTGTTTTCATCTTCCAAAATCTAGGTGTATCTTATACTCCAGTGCGTCTTATTCTTCGAAAAATACAGTAATATAAACTAGAGGGATAGCCAGTTTGGTAATTAAGGCACCAGGCTAGAAACCAGGGGATTGTGAGTATTAGTCCTGCCTTAGCCATGAAAGTCAGATGGGTGCAGAGATAGGATTCAACCAGTTCACGCCTATTCGCTAGAACCGGTTGTTAACTTTCTAAGCAGTTCAGAGAACTGCTGGTTCAGCTGGTCATTAGGGCAGAGAACCAGTTGTTAATTTGTTTGAATTCCACCACTGGGTGGGTGACCTTGTCACTCTCTTTCAGCCCAACTCACCTCACAGGGTTGTGTTTGTAGGGAAAATAGGAGAGGAAACAGCATTATGTTCATTGCCTTGAGTTACTAATAAAATTAATAAAGGTGGGACAAAAAACATAGAAAAAAAATTGAAGAACCATTATCACTCTTAAAAAATTGTCAAAAGTTACATGTGAACGTTGACAAGGAAGTAACAGAAAATTAAAAGGAGAGAGAATCTAAGGCAGGATGGTCAAACTTGTGTCGTCACGGTATCGTCATGTAATATATCTCAACTTTTTTCTCCTTTGATAAACTGGGAGTGACCAGCACATGACGCATGGGTGTGGCAAGCATGGGCTGTGAGTTTGAAACCCCTGATCTAAGGGAACTTCTGTGCTCAAGTGCTTTCTGGCAATATAACACATCTAGCACAATGACCCATTAGATTGATGTATTCTGGCTCCTTCCATGAGTAAGATTTATGATGAAGTCTATCCTTAGCTAGAGAAGCTCACTTGAGCCAGATACTGTTTCTCAGTTTAGCCTTCTACAAACAATTCTTCCTGGGAGGATAAAATGAAAAATGCATGTACTACTGTATAAGCTTCTAAAAAAAAGATGGTATATATAAACCTAATGAACAAATTAAGAACAACAACTATAAATCTGCTACCATTTTGTAAAGGTTAATAAGGTAATAATGGAGAGTTATATTGTGACAGATTTCAATAGCTGGGTGCTGTTATTCATCCTGTTAGGACATGCATGCTGTTTTTTTATATAGCTGATCTGTTTGAAGAAGCGATAACAGACTTTTCACACAGACAGAAAGCTTCCCACAGAAAAATGAGAGCTGATGTGCAGGCAAATAGGAGGACGCAGCTAGAAGACTTATGAGAAGTTGAGGAAAGGGGGAGAAAAATTATAGTTGGTGTATCAAAACTTTGCCAGAACAAAAATAGAAAACCTAGTAATGCTTGACAAGGAGCACATGAATCAAGTATCTCTTTTATTGTGTTATTACCACATATCGGAAAGACTGCAAGGAGGTGATGGAATGGGAAATAGCCTCATACAAGAGACATGTGGAAATGCCCTAGGTAAATGCCATTTGACTTAAATCTCCCCTTTTCCTTTCAAAACAGATGTCAGGGTTCCACATCAGCAAAACAATCAGAACTCCAAAGAGACAAAAGTCCTTAGAATAAGATTTTATTGAAGACATTGTATTGGCATGGACTGGAGAAATCCTGAATCTAAAATTCCCAGGCTTTCTCCAAGTAAAGTGAAAGTTCCTCCCCATTAATTCCCACAAGTCAGCTCCTCACCAATCCATTCAGATACATCAAAGCTTTCCTCCACAGCCAGCCCCACCAGGTGCAAACTGATCAGCGAAAACTCTCATGAGAAACTTTTAAGAAGAATGTAAAAATAAGACAGCCTCCAAGTTGGCTCCTTCAGACTGTGACTCCTCAACTCTTCGACCTTGAAAAGAAATGTGTCAAAACTAAAAGGGCTACAGTAATAATTGCAAAAGCACAGTAATAAATTCCCAGCATAGAATATTCCTTTTAGGCTTGACAACAGAATCTTAATCATAGGCATAAAGCTCAGAAATTTCAAGCGACTTTCCAAGATACTTCCAAGTTAATATGATTCATGAAGATGGACCAACAAAAAAGAGTAAATTTATTATAGGCAAAATTGTCATGGAGAAAACTATCACGTGTTTCAAAAGCTTAACATTGGATTTACATAGTGTTTTATCTTTATTTTACCCCAGCAGAAGGTTGTTATGGTGTTATCATTTTTATTATCTTTTAGATAACTAGTTGGGTCATCATTTCAAACGTATTTCCTTAATTAAGCAGAGAAACAAAGAAGCCAAGGATGGACCAAAAAGCAGTGGGAATCGGAATGACTTCCAAATTTCCCATTTGAGTTTCTTTGTGAAACGGAGCATCAGAAATCTTTCTTCCTTTCTTCCTCCCTCCCCTTTCAACAGGTAAGTGGCTTCTAATGGGTGGGGGGGGGGTGTGAGGGATTGTGAGAGTGGCTATGAAACTGCCACAGAAAATTGAAAATGAAGATCATGTGACCACAGCAGCAGCATAGCAGTTGCCAATAGCACTGAAGCAGCCACAGCTTCTCCCAATGTCATTTGTTCAGGAGTGATGAGCCCATATGGACCCATTTTGTAAGTCAGCCATTTGAAGTACCTTGGTTCAAAAACTGTTGCCCTATGGATGCACTGTTTCATCCAGTTAAAGGTCATGATAGTAATAGTATATAGACTTTCTTGAAGGCTAAACCGAAGACTGTGTTTGTTACAAAGACAGGCAGCTTTTGTCAACAATCTTTTTCCAACAAAGTTTGTTTGACTGTGAAACACACACATTATAGATATGTAGTAGCTATTTAAAATAAGACCACAATTCAAGGAATTTTTTTTCTCCCTTGTTCCTCAAATGCCTATTGCAAAATGCAAGACAAGAGAAAAGCCTTTTATATTTCCAGAACTAAGTTCTACAAAGAGCCTAAAGAAAGAGAGAACTTGACAGTTCTGTTGAGCCATCAGCCTATCAAATACAAAATGTTGGAAAATAAATATTAAAAGCAAAAATTATTAATGAAATAGATTTAGGCACAAAGATGCTAAATAAAGAAGATTGCACGTATCACATACCACTATATATCCCCATTTACCACATTGGGATCTGAGATAAAAATGTAGATAGCAATCATTCTGCATTAGGAATTTTGCAAACCCTATTATTATCTAAACTTGGAGTAGCAGATTTAGACTTACAGTAGCTATACTTTTGCTTTTGTACTTTCCAAGAGCTCTTATGAGCTCAGTCTTTCTTCCCATTTAAATGCTATTTATATGAACATATTTGTGAAGTCTGACAATCCAAATTTAATAAATGTAATACAATCAATTAATCTGGTTTACTTTGATATCCTTTATTTCAAAAGTTGGACATTATTTGAATTCCAATGCCAACATCAGGGCTAAAGGTATTATTCTTCTTGCTGTAAGGCATGCTTTGTTGATTTATAGCCTCTCTAATATGTCTGATAACTCAATGAAGTCAAGCAGTTTTTCCTTGGTTTTTTTTTTTAACTCTGGGATGATGTTTGATGATGAAAGCTAGTCAAGATTCTGGGATGCTTAATGCACCAATTTCCAGATTTTGTTTTAGGACAATGCACCAACAACTGGAGGTATATTTAGGAGTGCACCAAGGACTGCAAAATAGAAGACAAGGGCATGTGCTCCAAGGGCTACCAATTGTTCATCCCTGCTCTAATGGAATGAATGCTAATATATTTATGTTCACTGAAATACAATTACTGTTTTAGTTGACTTTTACAAGCTCCTCCTCCTCCTCCTCCTTCTTTTAGAGTTCTATTAAAGCAATGTGATTAAATTAAAATATTCAGAGAAAGGAGAGCCTGCCATGAGTCTTGATAATTGGATCCACAATGTTTGCTAACTCAAGTGGAACTTATCTTCTTGTAACTTAAACTCTTTATTCTATATCTATATTTCTGAGGTAGCTAAGGGGACAATTAAGGTGTAGGGCTTTTGTTTCATTGCTTGATTTTTATTACCACTTTCTAGTCATTGGTTTTATTGTTGTGAGCCACACAGAGTTGCTTAACACGAGGACCCACAGAAATATTTTAAATAAATAAAAATAAATAACAAGAGCATTGATCTTGAGCTATTTCTTTGTGATGTGTTTTCAGTGCTATCCTTTCTCTCCTCAAATTTCTCAGTGTTAAACATACACACTTCCTTCAGTCTCTCTTCATGAAACTTAACTTTAATCTTCAATTATCCACATTACTAGGGGTGTACAGAATGCTTGCTGTGAGCTGTTTCAAGCTTGAAATTTCATAAAGTATCCTCTCTTAAAGTGCAATTTAGGCTGTTCTTAGTGAGTTGTACCAGGCATTTGGGGAAGCCTTTGAGCTCAAAAAACAGAAGGACCCCCAATTGAGAAATTTGTCACAAGCTCAAAATGTTTCCAAATGCTCAAGGCAGTCTGTTTTGTTCTCAAAGGACAGCTTTTGACTCAGAGAAGGATGTTTTCATGACATTTGGTGCTCAAGACATTTTGAAATGAAAACATTTTGCACACCCCTACTCGTTGCCCTTCTATGAAATTGTTTGCCTGATGATTCATTGTTAAAGTGTGGTGCCCACTACTGAACACAAGATTTGAGATTAGGTCTGACAAATGCACAATAGATTAAAAAGCATCATTTCCTGTGATTTAGAAGCAATATTTCTATTGCATCTAAAATGGCATATATGCAGACATCACATTGCTAATTCACGTGCCAATTGTCAGGACAATTTCAAGATCCAAATAGTTGTATTTTTTTTTTCCAAATCTCACTTTATAAATGGAAATAGATACCACAGTACTAATTTTATGAATTTAAAATCAGAACTACTGAAAAAACCTGTTTAAGACAATAGTTCTCTTCAGATATGAACTAAATCAATGATTTTGTATTCTATGATTAAGACTTATGTCCACTCCCTTTTCCCTATATATTCTAATTGTGTGAAGTTACTATCTCTTATACTGCATACCAAAATCATGAGATAAATCCAAACAAACTATACACTTGTTCTCCAAAAGTGATCTGCAAGCTAACCATAGAGATTTTAAGCTTATTAAGAGAAAAATATGAAATTTCACATTACAAAATGATATAGAAAAAAGGGCAGTTTGTATTTTAATACAAGTTCATTTTTAATATGTACATTTCTTAAAGAGTGTACGAGTTTCTTTTCGAATACAAATGAAATAATTTTGTTACTTACGATAATCTCTATGAATTTCATCTATTTCATTCTCTGTCTGGTGCTTTGTAAATATCATACTCTGCAACAATAGCACAAATATTATTTTTAAAGATTAATAGATGAAAGATGCTACATGAGCTCAAATTGATTTGAGATGCCTTCGGAACAGCAAATTTATACCCTATAATTTATATTTTTGTCTGCGAGGAAAACCTTTTTCAGCATCTTCAGAGTATTATTCAAAAAGAAAAACAAACCAATCCACGCTAGTTAAAATGACTTTGTCCATTTCACTACAGGTTTCACAACTGATTGCTGAATGTAAATAAAATCTAGCCAATGGATTCCACAGAATCGTCCTTTTTCCACTTTCCTTCTTAAGCAATTAACAGTGGCACACAGCCTCAAAAATGTCACGTTCCAAACTTCTGAACTTTGTTGAGATCAGCTGCCACATGCAGTGGCAAAAAAAAACCCAATCTAAAATAGGATAAATAGGAATACAAAATTTATGACAGATAAAACAGTCTTATTTCCATATTTAACCTTCTCAGATTATATTAAAACAAACTGAAAAATCATTCTCAACTTCTCCGATAATGTTATCTCATCCCAAAAAGTTCAACAGGCCATACATTGCCCAAAAGATTAAGTTGTGGCTCCTGACATAGAAACAAAATGCCAGGCTTTTCCGATTTCTTATGCAGTACTGCATATTTCAAAAGTATAAATGGAATTGTTGTAGGGTAAGGGAGAACTGACCTACTAGGGAGCCACATGCCTGAACAGCTATAAACTATATATATATATATATATATAT
>JAEANM010023832.1:0-11283 GCA_017656035.1 Myanophis thanlyinensis
TGAGGAAAAGACAAGAGGCAGAGATGGAGGTAGCAGAGCTGAGGATGTTGAGGTTCTCTTTAGGAGTGACCAGGATGAACAGGATTAGGAATGAGCACATCAGAGGGACAGCTCATGTCAGCTGTTTGGGGGACAAGGTCAGAGAGGACAGATTGAGATTGGTCATGTGCAGAGGAAGGAGAATAGTTATATTGGTAGAAGGATGTTGGAGATGAAGCTGCCAGGCAAAAGGTCAAGAGGAAAGCCAAAGAGGAGATATATGGATGTGCTTAAAGAAGACATGAAGGTGATTGGGGCAAGAGTGGAGGATGCCAAGGACAGAGTTGGGTGGAGGCAGTTGATTTGCTGTGGCAACCTCTAATGGGAACAGCCAAAAGAAAAATAAGATAATATAATATAAAAATATTATATTGGCTAATTCCAGTCATCCCTAATGCTGCTCTGTCTAATGCTGAGACAATATCATATTTTCACTTTTTAATGTATGCAATGTGCTAAAGCCTTTCCATAACTACTGTAATTAATTAAAACAATTTGAAGTACGCCTGTTTCCATATTGTGAAATGGACAATTAGTCTCTTAAACCTGAGTACAGTTTTCCATCATTCTTAAATTACAGTGGCATCTCAGTACTCATCATTAATTGGTTACAGGAGGTGCAACGATTACAAAAAAAAACACTGAATGCCAAACAAGGCACATGATTTAGCACATGACCTATTGTTTCAGCTTGGAAGGACTTCCTGTCTGTCCTTTTTTTATGTCAGTGAGCTTCCCAGCATGGACAAATTCCTGTCCTTTGTCCATGGTCACACACCCTTTCCTATCGCAGAGCGTCGAGTACCAATTGAGTACCAGGACAATATTTTTGCATCAAAATGCATTAAGTACCAATTTAATAAGTTTTGAAGCAAATACCAAGGTATTTACCCAGTCCTCCTGCCAGAAATTCTTTAAATTGATTCAGCAGAAATTGGTTCTTACCAGCCCTCTCCAAAATAAATGCATTCAGGTGCAATGGACAATATTGGACTATATTTCCCATTTAGCCCAATCTTCCTTATACTTCCTTTTAAGGAATTATTTATCACAATGCTTTCTTCTTATTATTATTTTACAAAATCTGCTACATCTCAATACATCTGTTAAATGAATTCCAAACTTCCTCCCAGTAGAAAGCAATAGTAAAAAATCATTTTCAGGAAACTTCATATAATTAATATTGAAAGATAGAAGTACATTTATTCAACTAGTCTTCCCAAACTTAGTTACCAAGTGAAAGGAAAGACCTCACTTAAGTAGCAATAGCAATAACTCTTAGATTTATATACCGCTTCACAGTGCTTTACAGCCTCTCTAAGCAGTTTACAGAATCAGCATTTCCAACAATCTGGATCCTCAGTTTACTGACCTCAGAAAGATGGAAGGCTAAGTATACCTTGAGCTGGTTAGGACTGAGGTAATCAAATTCCTGGCAATGTGAGCAAAGTTATGCATTCTAGCAGCATGGATGAATGCATTTTGCCTACAACTACCAACTCATTTTATCAAACAATAAATTACTCCATCTTGATCACACCAGGACATCAGGGTCAATCAGTCTCTGTACAAAAGTGCTGATCTTTTTCTCTGTTTTCTGTTTTAGGCTGAAATCCAAATAGTTGGATGTAACGATATGCAGCAATTGTGCTGGAATTGTATATATAAATGAAACACTGGAAATGACTTTTGGTTCAAAGCTGGGTCATCGTAACACTGGGTGGTTGTTAACATTTGAAGAACAGCCAATCTGTGTCCAAAGTATCCAGTCTGTTCTCCAAAATTGGTAAGAAGCCTAGCAGAATGGCATTTGGAAAAAAAAATAGCCATAAACTCTTCCCTCTACAGTCAGATTGTTAATTAGACTGCATCACCCCAAGAAAATGCAGGGAATTTTTCCTGAGGTTTATACTGGTTCAGCTAATTCAGAAATACATAGTGGAAGGGTTAACATTTAGTTTACAATAGATTTGGGGAGAAGGGGGGGAAACATGATGAAACATGATGAAAATGTTGCAAATGGAAAATTTTCTATAACTGAAGTGAGCTGCTCCAGATTTTTATGCATACATTTTTCAGATAAATTTAACTATTTGTAGATATTTAGATAGCTTCAGGGATAACTCACTATCAAATAAAAGTCAGAGATATAACTCTGTACTTAAATGAGTCTCAGAAGCAGATTCAAAAATGTAGCGGTAATGGGCTGAACTGAACTTTAATAAAGGGTGACAAAAAGGAAGAAAATTAAGGTAGACAACCTTTATATAGCTTTGTGCTATATCAGTAAGACAATCTATGTATCAAGTATGGATTGGTCAGTGTACCTATACAATACAGCAGGGTCAGTGGTTGGGACCCTGGTGACACTGTGGTGCTTCTTCATTTGCAAATAACTGATTATCTTCAGAATATCCAGTTTTCTAGCATGCTTATTGCTAGAAAGTTGCAGAAGATACTGGTAAGAAAGATCAGCTCAGTGAACTATGTATCCCTATCAAAAAAATTCTCTACTGACCTTTGTGCGATGTGGAGATATCATTTACAATTTGGTCCTGCTGTCCCAAAGGTGCTTTATCTAGAGGCTTTCTTGTTTTTCTTTGAAGAGAGCTGAGTCTAAGAGGTTTTTTGGGATGAGAAATGAAACGTCTTCAAAGAAAATCAAGAAACTCCAGTTGCTGCTTGAAAAAGCATCTTTGGGACAATCATGACCTGGATGGTTCAGTTTCTCCATAGACATTTGGTCCGGCTGGTTCTCCTTGGTTCTGTCTTTTTTTTCCCAATTAATTTTTCAGAATAGGGACCTTATTCAAGCTTCAAATCCTTGAAAAATATTTTGCACAAGCAATCATTAAACTAAAGAAAAAGCCGATTTCTGTTCAAGATGAGCAAGTGGGGATTGGATATGGTAGGTGTGCTGGTTCCTGCTGCCTTGTTGACCTGCAAGCACATGAGTGGTGCACCAAGTAGAGCATAAACCTGCTATACTCATTGAAGTGCTAGGCCTCTGTTACTCTCTTGTGCTGTCTCAATATGCAGTACTCCAAGAGCCCAGAAAGTCCTCATTCTGCCTGATCCCTACATCCAAGTCAATGACCAAAGAAAAGTCCAGACCAACTAGGAATCCAGGCAGGGAGCATATGAAATTACTTGCCCAAAAATTAGTGGGTGGTAGAAGCCTCATCTACAGGAAAGCCTCTGGCCAAATGCCAAGACAAAGAAAGTTTCTTGTTCTCACAGCACATAAGTGGAATAGGATATGGCTGATGAAGTCATCCAGAAAAAAATAACAAGAGGAAGGGATGTGAAGGGTCTTGAAAAGCCAGGTGAAAACTGAAGTGTTTTCTCCAGTATATGGATAGGTGGCTATGTTGCAAGAAACAATAATCAATAACTCAAGCCATAAAAACCATCGGACAAAATTGAAACCTAACAACATTAAAAAAACAAATAAAGTTCAATTTCCATAATAATGCAAATGATATAACTCGATGCAAATGGCTTAAATAACATACTGTAAATTGTCCAGACTGTTTCAGAAATAATAGGCTTTGTCCTTTGTTTGGAGGAATGGAATCTGAAATTAAAATGTTCATTTTATGTGTTCAAAATCTTCTGAATCACGGGCCAGAAAAATCAAGATTTCACAGGAGAGAGGTAGAGAGAGAGGTCAGCAAATTTGTTAAAGTGATAAAAATCTGTGAGAACTCATTGTGGTTACTTAGCGGGTGAGTGATTATGTGTTATCAAGTATGCTTTACTTGAACCTTTGTTTTTTCTTTCTCTCATGAAAGCAAGTAAACTCTTGGAAATAGCGATCACATATGTCTACCCACTTTAAATAAGATTATGACCCCATTTTGGGATGATCAGGCTGATATCATATAATACACATGTTCAGAAACTTGCATAACAAACAATAGCAAATTAAAATTGAAATGTTATGTTTTGCATAAGATTACCAGGAAAAAAAAACAGCATGTACAAGAATATGTGGAATGTGCTGAACAGCAATCTAGCAAAAAAAAAAATCCACACTAATTGCTACACCCGCTATGCACACTTAGGCTGTTATTCCCCTTATTCAAGTAATAGAAGCTGAAGATTGCCATCCATTAAGTGCTGTTAGCAACTGTGGCTAATGCAAAAGCATTTTTATTAGTTACACTCAAGCCCCATCAAATCTTTAATTTGTATTGCTGGGTTTTCCCTCTTTGATCTCATGCTGAATTTTTGAGTAAAGAAGTAAAAGAAAATAGAAAGTAGAAAGAGTAAAAGTAAATTGAAGGATAGGGTGGGACGAAATTAGTGAAGATGAAGCAACATGGGAGGGGGGAATCAAATCAATAAAAAGTTTATGTGGAGACTCCAAGAGAGGCTATGGTGGTGGGGGGAAAGTACAATTAATGAGGAAGAAAAGAAGCTAAAGCAGGAAATAATAGTACATTCAGATCATTATATGCACATCAGGCGTTTCTCCCAGTCTTTTTATCAGGGAGGGCCAGAAGAAATCTGGCTGAAATGTTATTGTGAAGAATCTAAAAATATGATTATAGCAAGTCTTAACAAAATGGATGTTACTCTCTTACTCAGAAATATATGTGGGTGGACACATAGACAAAAATACATGTATTTGAGGATGGGGTGAGCACATATGCACGTGTTTGTATGCATGAGTGTGTATATGTAAATAGATGTGTTTGTGAAAAAGATGACTTATCCTAGGGTATCATCCTAGCTTGACATATATTTGTAACCAATAGACAAATAAAAGATAGTTTCCATAAGGACAATGTGGGTGTGCAGCTTAATTTGGTTCTCTACAACCTCTACCAGTACAACCTGGCTACAAAACGGAATTTGCCAATTAGGGGTAGTTTGGCTTAAAAATCAAGTCTCATTGATTTCAGGTGACTGTACTTCCTCTGTTTAGGACAGGGCTAAATGAATAGTCTCCAATATTTTGTGATTGTCTTGTTTCTAGCTGAAGGACATAGTTGAAACTATGAATGACACTAAAGTCTTCTGCATAATTTCTTTCCTTACATCCTTACACTTTTCTCACCTTTTTTCTCTTGAAGAATTTCTGTAAGCAACAGCATTTAGGATTTTAGGATTTGAAAATCACTGTTTAAAAAAAGCTAAGATATTGCTTTATATAAATAGATGTTCATTTCTATAGCTTCCACTTTTAATGAGAATGGCTATGGTGAAACTCCACTTCATAATAACGAAAAGTATACTTTAAATTCTACTTATTATTTCTTTTAATTTTCCTATCATTGGAAGTAAGTGCAATTGTGTATAAGAGCTGTATTCAAACAATCAATGCAATTTACAGCAAAGCAAGGTGTAGTTTGAATTGTTACCAGATAAACAATAGTATGCTATGTATTGTAGACAAGCAAAGGGAGCTTCATCTGTGCTATGCTGCAATAGTTACAATAGCTTGTTGGTGACTCTTGAGGGAGGGGGTTGCTTACCAGCTGTCAATTTTTAATCACCCCTCTCCTCTTCCCTTGAGAAACATGGTACGGGTTTCAAGATTTCAAATCAAATCAAATCAAATTTTATTTGTCATATACACAGTCATACATGGTGCAATAGGCAGTGAAATGCATATGCGACTGCCCACAACCATTGATAGTAGAGCAAAAGAATAGTCTAGACAGGATAAGAGAATAAGTTAGTATATGAGGTAGTTTATGGGGATTACTGTTTAGTCTTGTTGAGTCCTGAGTATTGTTATGGTTTATGCTTTAGGGTCCATATTGCCTGTGGGAAGAAGCTTCTCCTTAGTTTCTCTGTGTTGGCTTTCAGGGAGCAGAAGCGCTTTCCTGACTGCATCATAGTGAACAGTCCATTGTTGGGATGGCTGGGGTCCTTCACTATCTTCCTGGCTGTAGTCCAGCATCATTTGTTGTAGATGGAGCATCATTTGCTGTAGATGGAGTGCAGTTCAGGGAGCTTGGTACGGATGCGCTCAGCTGTGCCTCTCCATTTTTGCTTCTCCAAAGTCTTGATAGTCCTAAAGGATGCAAGACCTTTCAGAGCTAGTTTTCCGGCTGGGCTTAGGATTCAGGCCTAAGACTCCAAAGCCTTAGAAAAACTGGAATCCATTAAATAAACTTGGTTAGAAAAGGATAGGGAGATACACAATGACTCTTGCCTATTTTTAATTTCCCTTGGATAGTGCTATATCTCTTTCCATTCTATGTACATTCATCACATAGTTTGCTGGAGCTGTTTATAAGTTCAGGACTGTTAGCACTGAAATGCGGATGTCACTTTCACATTAATACAATAATGCAGAAATTAAGAAAATGTGTTTCATAAATATACTTTGGTTTTCCTTTCCTCTTAGTTTTCATTTCACATGTATAAATTCTTAAAAGTTTTAAACAAAAACTCAAGATCTGCCATACTCATAGCTTCACAAATGTTATAATCCTCTTATCTCACTTAGATTTTCTTCATGAATTTTCTATGTTCAGTCTTTAAACTCTCTATGCCATGCTTTCAACAAGTTTAACTTTGTTTTAACAAATGCTGTTTAGCAACAAATTAATTTGCAATGTTCAATTACAAATTCAATCAATTAAAAATACTTCCTTCAAGCAGATTTTTTTGCACTTGCTCCTTAGTCAGCTTTTATCTATGTTTTTTCTTGCCTGTGCTGTCCAGCCAAAAATACTTGCTTCTCCTTCATCCACAGAAGCAAGGTTGTAAAATGTGGCAGAGTGGAGAGCTGAAATACTCTGAAATGTGAAGTGAAACATCTGCCCATAATCATTTGCACAAGTGAGGACTTTGGTTTCAGCTCTCATCTGCCTGGAATCTTGCATTTCCTGTGTGCGGATCAAGTGACAGACAATGCCTTTGATATATGGACACCATTCTCTTGGGTTCATTGCATCAGGCTTTTCTTTAATAACTTCTGTGCACTTTTCTTCATTCGATATGTATCATTCCCTTATAAAAATGCGCACAATGGAAGCTTCAGAATACTTCTCAAGCTAAAGGTAAGTTGATTAATGAAGGACTTATGTTGCTCACCAATAAGAGCAATGTCTTGGAATGTCAAGTATATAGCTGCTTGCAGCAAACAAAATTTCATTCACCTCATTTCCTTAATGCACCTTGACCGGTATCTAATGAGAACATCTGTCTCTCACGATTCTATTGCACACTTCACTTGGCCAGGCTTGCTTTATTGAACTGTCAATGAACTGAACAGTCAGTCCTTTGTAGAAACAGACATCTTGGTCCATCAGGAAGTCCAAGAAGACAACATATTCTGGATATTATGCTCTCCAGCTGTTTTCTTGCAGGACAGCAATTACTTATATAGATGACACAGAAACTTTCAAGCTCTATACAAACTCTTGAACAGAACCATTTTATGCTCCTGAAATATGTGAAATAACAAGGCCAATTAATTATGATTTTTCATTTTCTTGTAATATATATGGCCTGCTTGCAACAACAGAAGCCTATTTTGTACAGTTATGTGCCGTATTATTCATTTGCTTGGTCATGCTATCAGTAATGAACCTAGTCTTTTTAGCATGTATTATCATTATGCTGATCTTAGTTACAATATAGACATGCTCCCTTTCTTGATACATGGATGGCAAACCAAATCAAATGTGCAACTTCTGACAAGGTACCCAGAGAGAAGGAGAATAATACAATTTTTATTCTGGATTGAAAGAATTGATTCTGCACCTCCCCAGTAGTGTCCACTAAGGAACATTATCCTGGATCCTAGAGTTTACTGTAGAATTTCTGCTGCAGGGAGAAAAGGATCTATTTGATCAGTCCTCACCATGTACCTCAAAAAAAATCTACTTAGATTTCAGAAAAAAAATGGGTTATTGAGTCGTTGATGCACAATTTGGCTTAAAGCCTCAATTGCTGCTTGGAATAAGAGGGTGACAATGCCCTTAGACCATATTGCACCTGTGCAGACTCTCTCTGCACACAACCTCAAGTGGGCCCTCTAGTTTGCAGAGAGCCTATAGAGGATGAACTAGCAAAACAAAAATGCCTGCAGCACCACAGGAGGAAAATGAAGAGTGACTCTAACCAAGCTCAGGTAAGAGACTTTCCTATGGCCTAACTTGTGGCTATAAAAGCAGCATACTTATTATTTGTCAGTATTATGCTCTCCAAGTATCATTCAGCATCCCTGTTCAGGGTGATTTGGTTTATCCTGCTATTAGGAAGACCAAAGGAAATACATGTGGCATTGCTATGAGGATTATTGGTGGACTTCATGAATAAAAGTTGTTTAATTTCACTACAACTATGCAGGTTTTACAGAGTTGATTGAGGCATGCTCTTACCCAACTGTCTGCCTTATAATCAGTCACCCTTTCATCATCCCTCAGCAATGCACTCAGCATAGGACTACCTTTGAAAATCATCCAGACCAGACCAGGGGTGTCAAACTGGCAGCCTGCAGGCCAGATGCATCATATGCAAGCCACACCCACTCCAGCTCCACAAAGGCAAAAAAACATTGCAATACATTGATACATCACATGACACAATCAGGTTTGACACCCATGATCTACAGCATGCATCTCAGTACAACATAACTATGTAACACCACAACTTTGCAAGTTTCACTACCTCCTAATAGTCTTCTGTCTGCAGTTCAAGTTGCTGTTAATCATGTATAAACCCCTACATGGGACAGGACTGGCTGGTTTTAATTTCTCTTATTGTTTCTATCTATCCCACATGTTCTAATAGGAGAGGTAAATGCTTCAAGTCATTTATTTGAATCAATGTCATCTGGTGGGACCTAAGTATTAGAATGTCTCCCTCTGGAATGATTTCTCCTTTCTCTCAACATATGATTGGCCCACTTTTAGAAAGATGAAAAAATTTATTCTTTCCCTAAGTATTGGGATCAGTGCAATAGGAGATCCTGCCTTGGGAAACATAGTACATCAAAAGTTCTTGATCATCTATTAATTGTTGACTTTTGTTTACATTTATGTATGCTGTCCAGAGTTGCATTTGGCAGTCCTTAGTTTGGAAGCCATATACATTTCTTAAATAAAAACAAATAAACTAATCCTACCTTTGGAAAAGTAGAAGCCCTGAGTTCCCAAGTGTCTGATGATGAGTAGAAGTGCTACAGGAGAAAGACTCGAAACTGTTAGCACTATCAAGCTGCCAATCATCTTTCCATCTTTCTCTTGCTATGGTGGATTGCTGAAATGGCTGTTGCAGCTACAGACACACTCCAATTTCAAAATGTTCTGTATCTTCCACAAGCAAAATCAAAGAAGACAACTTATCAAACAGTCCTCTGCTCTGTTTGCAATATGTAGCAGGGAGGTGAGTGATCTCTGTGGCTCACACAGTGCTCCTAGCCAAAGGAAAAGCAGCAAGACCGCTGACCCTCTCAGGTGTTTGTGCTACATAAAAAACTATATGTTTCATCTACTTGAATGCCTTATTAAAACTCCCTAGCAAGAGCAAGAAATCACAGGAGCATAAGCAAGTTGTAAGACCAGTAGTGGCCTTTATATCTTAAGCAATTCAAAAAATCTTGAAAACATAAAATTGACATTTATTTCCAACTGTGCCTGTTTGTTTTCCTTCCAATAGACTAAACAAATGAAATAGAAACATTTGAACTGAATAAAATTGATCAACAGTACCCAACAAATGGTGGCATTATACAGCTTTTATTTTGCTATTTTCTCTGTTATGATATCATGGGAGACTTTCTGAAATGCTTTGATAAAACCAAGATACACTAAGTCTACTGCATTCCCAAGATCAACTACCATAAACTGGTAATGAAACAAAAGAGGAGGATTTTATGACTTGTTATTGATAACTTAATGCTGGCTCATATCAAATACATTATTTCCTAAATATTTCCAGAATTATTATTTAACCATTTGTACAGGAATGTTCTTCTCCAATTACACAGATCCTGGACATGACTTTGGTGACTTGAGGCTCAGATCTGATTATATTAAACTAAACAAAGTAGATTGAAATATTGAAATATTCACAAAATTTGAAGTTGGTTTGTATCAGGAAAGCCACTGCCTTAGTTCAGGCATAAGAAGATGACATGACTGAAAATGTAGTTTAAAAATTCTCTTTGATTTGAAGGGATAAGAATAAACGGAAGGAAAGCACACAAAGCCAAAAGTTAATTGAGCCTATACTATATTTACAGAATGAGATTGAAAGCCTGGACAGTTTCTCTTTAGAAAAAGTATTTAAGAAAAAAAACAGGAATATTTTGAAAATTGTAAGTGAGGTGCCTTTTTGAGTCAGAGTTCAATGAACAAGAAATTATCTTACTAAACCATGAAGAACCATCATTAATTGTCAGATTCTTCTACCTCTTTCTTAATTTTGAAAAATTCCTTCATACTTGTTACAAACTAGTATCATAACTTGAGGCAGTTGGGCTTTTACTTTCCATGCCATCAAATAATCATCATGACACACACAAAAAATGAAAGCCACAGACTCCTACATGCTACTTAGATGTATTTACAACAGATGGGCCAGGGAGGCCAAAATGGTGAGTATAACTATGGATCAAACCCTACTCCTTTGCCTTTGTGTACAACACTGATTCCTACTGACGGGGTTAGCTTCAGGCCATGGATGTACATGCATTGCATGCATTGTCAACACAAATACAATAATGGTGTGGCTCACATGACAGTACTTTATCCAGCATCTTGCATATTTTCACTGTTCTGCTATGGACATCACTGCACTAAATCTATTGTAAATTACAGATTTCCTAATTCACAACCAGCTTAAACACTAGCTAAACTATTAACACAATGAAAATAAAAGTTGAAGAATTTGGTTGAGGTAAGTGAGTTTTGATTATTACAAGTGATATAGTATGGATTTTTAATGAACATTTGGAAATATATTGTACTGGTGACCTATAAAAAGTGATATTTTTAGCATGTTTTACTGAACAGTAATTAGAATTGGACTGATCTTTCCAGAAAAAGCTGGTGGATCACCACTTTGAGCATTATTTATGTATTACACTTATTACACTTTGAGCATGGAAGCATTATTTTGCTGCAGTAGGGCTGGTCCTTTGGAATGATCTTCAGTTTTACTTATCTTCCTGAAACAACTGAAGAAAGAGCTCTTCCAATCTCTATCTTTTTATAACTCTAGTGCTTGAATATTTTTCTTGGCTTATTGAATAAATAAACAAAACACTCTTAT
>JAEANM010023833.1:0-11282 GCA_017656035.1 Myanophis thanlyinensis
TTGTGGAAAGAAGCTTTTCCTCATTCTTTCTGTGTTTGCCTTCAGGGAGCGAAAACGCTTTCCTGATCTCATTGTGGCAAACAGTCTGTTGTTGGGATGGCTGGGGTCCATCACTATCTTCTTATGAATTATGCAACAAATACCTTGCCATTCCTCTCAGTCTCCAGCCGTGGCAACTTTAAGACTTGTGGACTTCAACTCCCAGAATTCCTCAGCCAGCAAATGTGACCAAAATTCAGATGCTTGGCAACTGACTCATATTTAGGACAGTGTCCCAGGTGTGTGTGTGTGTGTGTGTGTGTGTGACATGAGCCCCTTTTGCAACCTCCTCACAAACAAAGTCAATGGGGAAGCGAGATTCGTTTAACAACCGTGCTCCTAGCTTAACAAATGCGGCAAGTAAGGTCATAACACGGGGGCACAATTCATTTAATAAATGTTTCACTTTAGCAACAGAAATTTTGGCCTCAATTGTGGTCGTAAGCCAAGGACCTGTGCACTTCATGCTAAAAAATAAAAAAAATCCTCCAATTGATGGCTTAGAAATGTTACCCTCAAAGTGGGCTATGCATTTGGTGGTTGTTGTTTTTTTTAAAGACCCTTGTTATGCCAAATAGCATAATGTTTCTGGAATTTTTCTGCTTCTGCCTTTTCATTTTATAATTGCATTTAGAAAGGAGGGGAACGCTGGCCTCGAGTACTTTCCCCAATGACGCAGCTGTTAAAAAAAAAAAAACACCATCAGACGTGCCTCTTTGGCTGAGCCCTTCCAAAACGAAGAGGAGAATTTGGTACCTGTCCCTGGGCAACTCCCAGCGAGGGTCTTCGGGCAGTTCGTATTCAGAGACCCCGGTCAGCATCGGAGTCCCACTGGAGGAGAGCCTTGAGGGACGCACAAGCATCACACCGGAATTCATGGAGGAACTGGAATCGGCTGAGACCTGCACCAAAAGAAGGGAGACACTGGAGGTTACCTTTGTCAAAGTCTTCTTTGAGAAGAAGTAGTTGGGAGTTTAGTAGGGGAAGACTTTCCTGCCCTTCCAATACATCATATAGCATTTAGCAATAGCACTTAAGACTTATATACCACTTTATAGTGCTTTCCAGCTCTCTAAGCGGTTTAGAGTCAGTATATTGCCCCCAATAACTTGGGTCCTCATTTTACCCACCTTGGAAGGATGGAAGGCTGAGTCAACCTTGGGCCTGGTGGGATTTGAACTGCCAAATTGCAGTCAGCGGGCAGTCAGCAGAAGTAGCCTGCAGTACTGCACTCTGACCACTGCGTCACCGAGGCTCCATCGCTCATATCAAGTTTTACTGAAAATGGGTGCCCTGGCTGCTGTATTTGAAAGTCTTGGGACTTTAGAGAAGACTTCTATATGAAGGGTTGACCATGGGCTTTTGTAAGCAAAAGGATCTACATTTAGTCCCAGGAATGGGAAAAAACCTGGAAAACCTTCCACTTGGTAATTTTGGAAAGCTACCATCAGTAAAGTTTACACAGTATTTATCCTTAGACCAGAGGTCTCCCAATCTGGCGAATGTAAGACTTGTGGACTTCAACTCCAAGAATCCCTCAGCCAGCTAGGCTACAATACTATGATAGGTATTGTGTGAACTTGCTGATGGCTGTGTTGGCTGGGGGAATTCTGAGAACTGAAGTCCACAAAGATGCCAAGTTTGGAGAGCTCTGCCTTAGGCCGTCTAGGGTCCAATTTGGAATAGAATGGCTTCCTAAACTCTAATCTCTCCAGAAATTGGAGTCCACAAGCGTTCTGTGTAGCCCTTGCTTCTAGCCACAACATTTAAAACAGATTTAAATATCTTCCTTCCTCTCCATCAAAGTGTGCCAGCACACTTATTGCTCGCTAGGGTTGTGAAACCATCTGAAGAGATGCTGTTTCATCATGTGCTCTCAGCAAAGTATCCCTGTTCGAAACCATTATGGGAAGCTTCTGGGAAGCCCAGCATGGCTGGTTGAAGGCCTTGTTAGACCATCTCTGTGCCTATCTCGGTTTGTGCAAATATTCCTTCACCAATAATCCAAACAAAAGCACCATCTGTGTATGCAATCCGAGAGCTTTTAAGCCGTCGTGTCCATTAATTCCTGCTTTAGTGTAAGAGGAGCAAGATAGCTCTGAAATCAGAAGATACGGAGAACTTCTGGACCGGTCCTTGCAAACTAAGACTAAGCCGGTGTCGACAAGCAGAGTAGCAAGGTGGCCTGGCAGAGATGGAAATTGCAACGATACACAAGGCTAAAGCGGCCACCTTCCTATTCTTTGCAAGCCCGCATCACAAATTACGGTGGGCTGTTTTGTGCTTCCTGCGAGCTACCTTGCTTGCATTACGGCTGGAGGAAGGAGAGCTAGCAAGAGACAACAATGTCCTTAACGTAGCTCCTTCTCTGCATGCGTATCTAAGCTTGTTTGTCATGTCAAGCTCTGGTTCTTCCAAGCCACAATGATCGCAAGAGTCTCTTCAGAAAGGATTTTCGAGAAGCGGTTATGAAAACCCCAGCAGCAACGGAACTCTTTCCCATCTCCAAACAACATATCCCCAAGGTACTAAATAGGGCTGAAGCTTTTTTGTCAAGTTGTTGTATTTTTTTTCCAACTGCTTCTCGTGCAGCTCGCAGCTGGCTGTTTATGTAAGGATCTTTAGAATTTTATCGGTCTGGGAACCAACTCTTCTATCAACTTCACAATCAGGCCTCTGCCGCTCAGAAGAGATCCTTTGGAAGCCAGAGGGGTGGTTTCAGGGGCCAGATATCTTGAATGCATTAAAATAAAACGGCCCACTAATGAGAAATGAGAAAAAGACAAAAGCCAAGAGGTCTGCTAAGATGGGGAAAGGGTGGCTCGCAGCAGCCCCCAGGCTTAAATTCCAGAGGATGTAAATAGGTTTTTCATTCTCCGGGTTTTTTTTTTGGGTAGGGAGCCACCAATTAATTTAAGTGGCTTGGTGTAAGGTACAATAAAGATCCTTAATTAGCCATGCCATGCGGAGGATCTGAATAGCTTTTGTTGCCAATTCAAGAAGGGATCCCGATGCAGAATTCCCAATGCAGGCTGGAAAGCTGGCAAGCGACCAAAACCACTGACTGTTGCAGCCCGAAGACGAGATATTTGCACAGAAACGTTTGCAAGGTGACAACTGTTCCACGACATGGGATTGCCTTCCCCCCCCCAATGAATTTTGGTTGAATGGATGCTGGTTATTTGCCTTCAAAAGAGTTTATTTCAAGGGCTGATCGCTTTGTCGTTGTTGTTGTTTTTTTTACTGACGGTTGTGTTTGTGTTGATTCCTGGTTGCGCTGTCCTGAACCCCCTTCTGTGAGAAACGGGGGTACCAAAATGTACAAATGAAATAACCTGCATGCGCTTGGAAGAATAAACCTGGAGGTTTAAAATGTAGAGCCTTGTGTTGTAACGTGACACCCATCTTGATGGCTTACAAACAGTGCAAGCTCTACTTTAGCATTATATGGATAGTCAAGTAATTGGTTGTTCTCTCCCCTCTTTGGAAGAGCTTTATGGCTCCCGCTGCCTTAAGGAAGTTCAAAACATCCTTCAAGATCCATCTCATCCTGGGCATCCTTTTTTTTTTTTGAACTATTACCATCTTGCAGACGGTACAGGACAATAAAAACAAGGACAAACAGGCTGCAAAACAGCTCCTATCCCAGAGCAGGAACTACACTGAATTCTTCTGCAGAGTGCAATATGAATGCAATCAGGGGTTTTCAGTTGTATAGAATGTGAAGGATGTGTGCCTGTGTTTTATTTTGCAGTTATAATGTTCATTGAAAATGGCATTTAATTTCATTGTACGAGGTGCAATGACAACACACTAAACTAAACTAAACATGATCACAGGCAGTTTTTCCACCTCTGAGGTATTTTCTCCTTCCTTCTGAGGTGAGGCCCAACATCTCATGAATGAGGCTTCAGCATTCCTGCACTATTTTAGGTGTTTGTGAATCAAAATTGTCTCAATTGAGAGGGAGAAGGAAGAATTCTGGGAGCAATGGAAATTGTGAGGTCGTTTGTCGCTGTAATTTGTGGACTACCTGTATTTCAATCCCCTCAGAATACATCTTCCCTGAGTCACATGACTAAAGGGGAGGCGGGCTTAAGAATGGAACAGCCAACCACATTCACATTTACTGAACAACTTCCTCTCCCAAAGAGATGCACTGGGGAACTTTTTTTATAGAATTTTTTCTTCTCTACAATCCCTATCCAGATCTGGACCATTTTGAAAATTCATTCTTTCTTTTGCCAGATTCTCTTTCCCCACATCAAATTTGGTTCCATTCGGTTATGTTTTCAGAGAGTTATCCAGCTGATGGATGGACAAAGTCCCAAGGTCCTCGAACCTAATTTCTTTCAGCCTTTTGTTGGGTTGGTGTCAGTGTGTGATATATCCATGAACTGGAATAGGGATTAACAACAAGGTCAGCCAATGAGGACTGGGACAGTCTGGAGCCTGGGCGTGGCTTAGCTCTGCAGCTCTGGGTCTGTGCTGAGCTCTGAAACTGAAGCTCCTCTCCTCTGCTTCTCTTTTCTTCTTCTCTCTACCACATTGAAAGAGCTTTTGGTATTGTATACTTACTTCATGTTATATTATATATAAAGAGAAGTTTCTTATGTTTCTAAATGAAGCCTGCTGAATCAGTTACTTGTGCGTGCTTCTGAATGTGATTGCTGCTGCAAACTAACAGTTGGTAAGACTAAAAAGATAAGGAAAGCCTACAGAGCAGACTCTCTAGTATTTTTTTCCAACCCAGGATCGTCTGCTATTGATCATGTATCCAAGAAGAAAGGGAGCTTAAGAATAAAGCTATCAGCAATATCCTGAGCTATTGCCCCACTGCCTTTCTCACGCTAATGGATGGGGGCATTTTTTATCCACAGCCCCTTGCCAGAGGGAGCTCATTTTCAAACTTCACATTCCTTTGGGTAGCTTCTTCCTCCACACAGCATTTGTTCCTGTTCTATTCAGATTTTTGGAGAGTTATCCCGCGAGTGGACAAAGTATTGGAACTCTACCTAACATCTCCTTAGCGCTCTGTTGAGTTGGAAAGAAGAACAGGTGCCTCTGATGGAGATGCAGCCTGCTTTGCTACGGTCTCAAAAGGGGGGAATCGTAGGTTGCAATCAAACCCCCTATCTACTTTCTGTTACCTGTCTGCGCAAGGGGATGCTCTTGGCCAGTTTATGGACGGCCAACTGGCTGTTGAAATCCGACTTCTTGGTGGTGCTCTTCATCTTGTAAATGAGGACGGTCACGATCATGCAGGAGATGAGGAAGCCCCCTGTGCAGTAAATGATGATCTCCAAGTACAAAGGGGAGGTCATCATAGCTGGTTTTTCTTCGATAGCTGAATCGGTATAAAGAAAGCATTAGCACAAAAAAGCCTCAACCTGGGACAGCTAGAAAAACCAGTAGAGTCAAAAAAGGACAGCCCACACCAAGCCCACCAGGTTGGTCCTGGCATGAGATGTCTGTGAGTCTTGGGCAACTATTGCTGCTACGGTTTAGTATAATACTTCAATCAGGGCACAAGTGATTGGTCAAAAAATTATAATTTAAAGAAGTTGGCTTAGTACCATCTGTACCATTGAACACGAAGCTGGGGTGTTGCTGTAGGCCTCTGCACGAAGGAATTGAAATAAAAGAGGGTGAGACTATTCACCTCTCAACCCAACCAGCATCACCAATTCAGTTTCCAGAATGGAATCTTGTATGCTGTGCTGGGATCCCTTCCTTTAGACCAGTAACTTCACATGTGGTTAACCGAGTCTAAAGAAAGTCCATTTATGTTCAATGTTATGGCAGTGCCTGTTTCAAAGGAGGCTTCTTTTGAGCTTGGCCTATGTAACAGGATGCTGGAGGGAGATGAAATCCTCTCTTTTATATTCTTCCCTTCCAAGTGGCCGTTAATAATAAATGCATGGAAAAGATTTCCAGCTCATTCATTTTGTTTCTGCTTTGAAAAAGTTTCGCTGGCTTGTGGACCATTATCATGCTGCCCAAGCAAACTTCCCAGAATGATCCCGACCAGGTTGGCACAGCAGATACATCCAAGAGGTCACATTTTTTTTTTCTGTTGCACCAAACTTGGAAAAGGTTTTGCTCAGAAATCGACTCAGCAGCAAAACAGTTTCTGAGATGGCAGTGCCACCATACCTGGCTTTTTTTCTAGTTGGTGCCACTGTAGCAACAGCTTAAAACTCGAATATACATGATAGGGCTATAATACCAGCTAGGACAAAAACCTGCTGGTATTATAACAACACTCGGGGAATGTATGAGTAGAGATGCAATGTTTTAAAAGGGGATGGAGCAAGAAATGAAAGTTCTCCCCTACCCACTCCCAACTTTCCTTTCCCAAAATAGTAGTAATAAACAGAGAATGGCAGTGGGGATGGGAGGAGGGTAGAGGAGATGTGATCAGAGAAAATTAACAGCCCTGTTATCATCTTTCCCAATAAAGATGGCAGGGCACTGAATGGGTGGCGAGGAGACAAGGAGAGGAATAGTAAACCTCCATAACAGAACAGATTAGAAGGGGGCATGAATACAATCTACAGCAGTAGTTCATGCCTTTCTCCCCAGTCAGTTCTCAGGTTCTTGCTGGCCACTTACTGATGGCTGGAAAAAGAGGCCATCCCCAGCTCAGCGGACCTGTCTACCAAGAGAAACTCATGCAGAACCTTCTAAACCCACAGTGAATGCAAGATAACAATCTACCAAGGCAAGATTCCATTCTCGTTCAAGGACATGTAGGAATAAGTCTTTATTTTGAGGTCTTGGGGTTCTTCATTTTGGTAATCTGCTCTTTCAGGAGAGAACTAGGAACCGCCAGGTCCCATCTTCTCCTGCATCTCTTGTGTCGAGATAAACTGGAGAAGGGAAAAATGGATCTCCAGCTCCTCCAAGAAGAATGGGACAATTTGCCATGGCCATTTCACATCATGGCCAACCCATTTGGCCAACTCACCATGGGCCAACTCATCTGGACCACTCGCCATGGACAATTCTACGCAGGATAACTCAATGCCATAAATGTTATCCACCACAGTTTCTTCAACATCATTTCTATTTTTGTCAGTGGAAATAATGTCAAAGAAACTATGGTGGATAACATTTATGGTGTTGAGTTATCCCGCGTAAAACTGTCCATGGCCATGGTAAGATGGCTGCACAAGTTGGTCATAGACCCCCTACATATATTGTTGTATCCTTTGGAGTGAGTTTGTTCCTGTGGATGTATATATGTAATGGTGAACAATTATTGTGTTGTTGTGCTGACGTCTAAGTTGATGTATTTGTATATGTGGACCACACCTGGATAAAAGGGCAGCCAGGGCCTCCTTAAGTTTACAATTGGCATTTTATTGTGATGAAGGTGGATGGAGTTTGATACTCCCAAGAATGAGAAAAGACAGTGTGCTATGTGTTCTTACTTGTACACGTAGGAGAACATAGACAGGCCCTGCAGCTCTGATAAAGAGCATTATACAATGACTTGGTTTGGTGAGGATTGTGGCTCATAGGCTGTCTTTTGGTGGTTCTTTTAGAAAGCAATACAATTTGGGTAAAGGTGAATTTTCAAAGAGGCATTTGAGCATTTACAGATGTGTCTCCAATTTGGGAAAAAGTTGAGAATTCAAAGGAATCCCATGTGTCGCCCCTATTTCTACCCTGTATTGCATTTGGCTGGCCGTTTATCACCCCAGAGTCCATCTCGTATACCTCCTGGAATTGAACCTTTGGGCCCCGTGTGCCAACATATGTCTTTTCTCTGACAAAGCAAAGCATAGAAAGGGTGTCGGCCTTCCTTGAAAGAATGGAACTGGCCTATGAAAAACTTGGATCTAGTTGGGTTCTAACTCAAATTAGAAATGCACAAGACCTTGGCCTGCAAGAGCCATGATGCGTGTTGTGGACTATCCCAATTTATAGCAGATGAGGAAATAGGACCAAATGGGAGGTGATGCTTACCTGCAGGATGATAGGAACTTCCTATCTTGGACATGGACTGGCAGATACATTTTGATTCACCATCCCATCCATAAGGGGAAGCCAATTGGTGGGGGCCCTCTACCACTCCTCATCCTCCTCCCCCACTACCTCCAAGGAGCCCGGCTCTTGCAAACCATGGCAAGCTACTTCCCAAAAGCCAGTCCAAGAGACAGCAAGGAGACAGAGAAAGGAACAGAACCGGTATATACCTTCCAGAACCGTCAACCATGCAGAGTGATGGGAGATCCCAATAGAATTACCCGCCAAACAAGTATACTGCCCAGCATCCTCAAAGGAGACATTCCTTAAGTGAAGGACTTCCATTTCTTTGTCAGTTGTGTTAACACCAGCTGTCTAGAAAGGGGGGGAAAAATGGAAGCAAAACAAAACAAAAAGAAAAAAAAAAGGAAAATAGGACGAGCAAATGTAAGACAAGCTTGAAGGAAGAGGAAGGAGATATCATGCCTCTCAAGATCTCCTGAAGGACACAGAGACACACCACTGTAGCCTGATGACAAGACAGCCTTATAGGGTAACCACCAGTCCAGGCTGGCTTCAAGCGGGCAGTGTTAAAAACAAACAATAAAAACAACCCTTCACCATATTGACTTTCCCTGCCCATCGACATGCTGGGGGATGGGCCACATGGAAAAATGGACCTTGGGAAGGCAAAGACCAGCTTAGTTTCACAGTGTAGGACAGGTCAAGGGATGGATGGGAATGGAAGGGAAGAGAGAAGAGAGAAAGCTTGGAGGACAGAGCTGACCGACCCTTGAAAGACAAGAGGGAGCAAAGCTGCTTCCTACAGGAAGACACACCCAAGAGAAGCCGCCATTTTGTTTTGGCTGGAAAAGTGAAGATGGTAGCAGAATTCAAAATCAGACCTACTAAATAAAAGGATCGCTTGCATCATCGACAGCCAGGCGAAAAGCAAGGGGGGCAAACAGTGTAACACCCACACACGGGTGCCACTTCTTTTAAAGGAGGTTTGGATTTTGCCGTCTCCAAAAGGAGAATCTAGGCTGAGACAGCGATACTGGAATATTTAATAATTTGGGAAGAAACGAGATCATTATCAACATTCTTCTGGACAGCTTAAAACGGGGCCCCGATGGAGAGATGAAAAAAAAACAAAACCCATAACCCCACAATTTGGTGTTCAAGCAGAAGGTTTTTAGGAATAGTTGCTCATTTCTAGTATAATCATAGAGGAAGAGGATTAGAAAAAGGATGAATGAAGAGACACACTGTTAGGAAGAGAAGAAGAAGAGCGTGAAACGTCACTGGTCAGCCATTCCGAGGATTTTTCCATGGCTTCATGGCACCAGAAACAGAGGGAGAAACAGGAGAGCCACAAAAGTTCGGTTTTTCCACCGCTAAGAATCGCCCAAAGTGGCATTCTTCCCGTTTACCTTCAGCCATGGGTCTGGTGACCGTCAGCCACGCAGACTGGTTAGCCTCACCAATATAATTGGAAACCTTACAAACATACTCCCCGCTTTCAGCCTCTGTCACATTATAGAGGGTCAGCACTTCCGCATCAGAGCTATTTATTCCCGAGTGCTAAAACAAGACCAACAACACAGGAGTCACTGGGCAGCCAGGGATGGGCTTTGCAGCTCTGAGACAACATCGACAATCACATTTTCCCGCCTCCCCTTGCCTCGATCCAAAACACGGGCTGGAACATTCCCTGTTGGCCTCCCGCTCTCTTTGTTGGCATCTCTCGTTTCCGAGAAAGCTTTAGGGCATGGGTGTCCAGCCTTGGGCAATTTTAAGATGCATGGACTTCACCTCCCAGAATTCCCTAGCTGGCTATGGAATTCAATTTCACTGCACACATGTTGTGCATTGACGATAAAGGATTGAATTGAAGTCCCCCAGCCGGAATTCTGGGAGTTGAGGTGAGGCCCATGCGTCTTAAAATGGCTACGGTTGGGAATGCCCTCTTGAGGGACACATTAAGATATATATATATCAGCATCAGTAATAATAAGAAGCTCAGGGACAGCAGTTTTACTCCTAAACATAGCCTTGGTGTGTCTAAGAATAACACTTTCAAAGGGATTCCCCGTCCCTTTAAAAAATTTTCTGTGTTTACTTTTCAAAAGACTGCAGTAGAAATCTGACATTCTGCATTGCATAGCAATGGCCCCAGATCATCTTCATTTACCAAATGTCTTTGAGGCCCTCCAGGCATGTGGAGAACATTTCAGGCAACTAGTTTCAGCCTTCTGATAAACAAGTAGGGTTTGGCTGTGATACTAAGCATCATGGCCTTTTTATTTATTACATTTATATGCCGCTTTGTCAACGGTGAAGCCCTTGGTGGCAGCCATTTTGTGAACGCATCCACCACATACTTCCAAAAGTCCAGCTGTGACCTCAGCTTAGAGGCTGCCTCCCTAACATATACTAAAGGAACACGTGTGTTCATTTTACAGCTGTGTGGTGGCCCAGTTCAGTTCCACAGATGCAGTCTCACCAGAAGATACTGGAAAACTTCATGAAATTTTTCTTGGCTTACTAGGATATTTAAAGCAATCTTTTTAACATTTGATGAGGAGAGCTTCAAATAAATAAAAGAAGTCCCTGGCCATTTCAGAGTCCTCAACAACATGTCTTTGATGGTTGCCTTTGATTCTATTCATGATCACAGACATGAAACATGGCATACGAGCTTCATCCAAGCAGATTTCCTTCAGAACCTGCTTCCCTTTTGTAGATTTATCTAAAACTGCCAAGTCCCAAACTTAGATGGGTTGGCATAGTCGGTCTGTTTGACTAGGCCCATATTACTTCTCCAATCCAAGCCAAGTGGCTGTATTACTGAGATGCATTATGAGTTTCCCCTGCTAAGATTTAAGTAATAAACCCCCAGATTAACTAAACAGTCACATCACCCAAGTTGAGAGACCTTACCTTCAAGACTTGAACGAAAGGCAAGTTATTTGGCCCAATCTTGCTTCCGTTGACTTCAATGTGCTTTAGCCATTGGATGTGGGGCTGAGGGTCGCTATAGACCTTGCAGACAAATTCCACATTGCTACCTAATGAGACTGTCTTGTTAGCTGGGAGCCCAGCTTGTAGGATTGGCCGGTGAGGAGATCGCTCTAGAAAAAGACACGGGAGAAAAGAGTTTCAAGATAGGCTGACAAATGGAAGAGAAGAAAAAATGGTGAGAGAGTCCAGTATCAACTCTGCTGATGTATTTTGGTGCCACCTGTCAGTCAGGAGAGTTTACTCCA
>JAEANM010023834.1:0-11282 GCA_017656035.1 Myanophis thanlyinensis
GGAAAAAAACAAAAGGAGATTTCTTCTAATAACCGGTTCTATAGAACCGGTGTGAACCGGCTGAATTTCACCTCTGTTTACTAATATATGTGATGTCATGGCTTCCAAGTCTTGAAAATCTAAATTCAATCTCTGTTCACTGATGAATCTTTTTGGACAACACTGAGTTGTTCATTATTAATTTAATGTAAATTCAAAGATTGTTTGGAAGAAAATATAGGTGAAAAAAAACATGCCTGTTCATGAATTCCTTGAGGGAAAAGTAGGATGCAAATGATTAGATAAACAAATACAATGAAATATTTGCAATCTAACTGTGATTTCATTTCAGCTGATGTAGCTCAGCAATTTCAGTATGCAGTGCGAGTCATTGGAAGCAACTTTGCCCCTACAGTTGAGAGAGATGAATTTCTTGTGGCAGAAAAAATTAAAAAAGAACGTAAGTTTATTTTGAATTTGCTTTTTAATGGTGTCTAGATTCATTTTTGATAAAGTTTGTACTACTACTAAATTGTACTTGATTAGATTCACTTTATTACTTATCAGTGCTGTATTATTACTCTAGTAATTTTTATAAAACATAAGTACAATTTAGTGTTGTGTTCATATAAATTTAAATATCACACTGTTAGCTGAAATTAATACAGATAAAGCATAATTCAGAACAAACGGGTTTATTCACTTTTTCAATTCTTTTTTAACATCATTTATAACTACTGTAGTGAAGAAAATATGAAAGGACAATTGTAGCAAGGTTCTAGATTTGATGGACTCCTGATAAGTCTCAGACTTCTATACTTCCTTTGCTGTTTCCATTGTGGTTGGTATCAACCCCTGAGGGCATCAGGTGGATTGTCTGGCTCAGATAGTATTTGCATGATTATTGTCAGTAACACACAAAAAGATCTGAGATGCAAAAGAGATTCTAACTTAAGCAGTTATAAATAATGAGTAAGGATAGCAAGTATTAAAAAGCTGGCATGCAACTCAATTAAAGTAAGTCCAGCTGAACTTGAGGGAATTTAGAGTAGATTTAACTAACAACAACAACAAAATAAATTTGTATGCCACCCAACTCAGTAACTCCAGGTGGCTAGCAACAATGAAGAGAAATTACAGACTTTTAGCCAAACTTTTAGATAACTGCTAGACAAACTTACAGACTTTAGTAGAGTCCAGTGGAGGTGAATTATAAATCTGAGTTTTCGTCTCACCCTGTTCTTTTTCTAGCTTCTTAATAGTATGGCATATATGCAGGTTACAACAGCAATTGGGACTAGGATCACTGTTATTAAATGATAATGTTGTAAAGAGTAATGTTACCACACTGCTTATTTATTATTTATTTATTTGCACAATTTCTATACCACCCCCTCTCCCGAAGGACTCGGGGCGGTGTACAGCCAACTAAAAGAACCACTAAAAATAGATAAGAGTTAAAAGATTAAAATTAACTAATATAATGGCCGATCAAATTAAAACCTGATGTAAAATTTAAAAATTTAAGACAATTGAAAACTAATTTAAAAACTAATTAAAATCCCCAACCGATAGTACTAGGCCAGATCGGCCTGTTGGAACAAAAAGGTTTTTAATGCGTGCCGGAAGGTCCGTAGGTCGGTGATGGTCCGGATCTCCGGGGGCAATTCGTTCCCAAGGGAGGGTGCCCCCACAGAGAAGGCTCGAACCCTTGGGGCTGCCAGACGACATCGTCCTGACAATGGAACCCCATTGTCTTAGCTTAGCTTAGCTAAGGCAATCCTCGCAGTCCTGGTTGCCATCTTGACCCCATCACCATGTAGCAGTTAAGAGATGGGAGTAAGGAATGTAGAGAGAGTAGTGGTGCTGTGGATGGGGGCTAGAGAATGCCTGCAGGCCAGTGAGGGCTTTTATGTAGGTGGGCACTGGAGAGCACAGTCAGGTCAGTGAAGGTGCAGGTGAAACAGTGAGGGCCACTGGCAGCCCTGCAAGAGATGCAAGCAGGCAGTAGAGAGGATGAGTGCAAGCAGGTTGGTGGGAGCTGAGGTTGTTGAGTGTACTGTAGAGTACGAGACCCTTGCCCTGGGATTTTATACGCCATAGTGCACCTCCTCAAGAGAAAAAGTGATAGGATTGATTTACAGGAGCAACTGCAATCTTCCCTCCTGGCTTCCCCATTGACTTTATGGAAAGCCAGCAGGGAAGGTGACAAATGGCAATCATGTGACCTCAGCTCACTGCAACATTGTAATTGCATGGTCACATAACTGCAGGCTCACTGCCATGGCTGCAACTTCACGAACGGTTACCCTCCTTCAGCAGCATCATAATTTTGAACAGTTGCTGAAGAAGTGGTTATATTTTGATTACTTGTGTTGCGAGCAGTTATCCTTCCTCCCCATGACTCCCATGACTTTAAGAACGTAAAACTAAAGTATCTTTAATCAGATGTTTAAGACTTCAAATGTAGAGTTTTTTCCTTTCTCCTGCTCCTTCTCCCCCTCCCCCTGCCCTTCCCTTTCTCTTTCTCTTTCTCTTTCAAGTTCCCATTTCCTTTATAGATGGCTGATGCAGAAAATTTTCTGCTATGGTCATCCTATTTCACAAAGATGGAGGTTGCCAAAATACTGTACAAGCACTTTGGAAGGATACCTTTTGGCTATTATGCATTTACTGGTTGTGGGAAGTGAGGCAGGAAGCAATGATCCTTTTTCATCCTATATCGTCCACTGTTTTCTTGGCAGACAAATGGGCGAGCTGTTTTTTAATTGCAAACGTGTGTAGAAAAATGCTGTGTAAAAAGCAGGTTGCAGCAGGAAATGGGTATTTGCCCCTTCATTCCTTCAGTGGACAAGACAAGACAACTTAAGGAGAAGAGGTTACTTTTTTAACAGCTTTGCCGTCTTATGACATCCACCTTATATCTTTGATTGAGGATGATCTGATCTTCCAGATGCAATGTGTATAATCCTGAACGCAAACTATAACATCAATTAATTTTATAAATCAGAAGAAGTAGAATAGTTTAAAATATCATTTTCTTGATTATTTTGTATATAATTGAGATATAACTGTGTATAACTTTATTTTTGCATAATTTATATTGGTCCACAAAGAGTATTAGAAAATTTTAAAAATACATGTTCCAAGGGTAAGATTGTTTTATTGAAGACAATACAATTACTTGATGCTTGGGTTACCTTTTATCTATGTGTCTATCAAATTTATATAGTCACCCATCTTACAAATGTGACTCTGGGTGGCATTTAATAAAACATAGTTTGTAAACTAAAACTCTAGTATGTCATCAAATTTTGCTTGATTTATATAGCTAGTATCTATTCTTGTAACCATATAGTTAGATAAACAATTCAGAGTTTTCACACACACCCAAAAAACCCCAAGTACTTCATGGGTATATAGTATTCATAATTGTATACCTTAGAATCATTCCCTCACTTTAAGTCCTGGCATGGAAATACTTTTGGATTTATCTTGAGCAATGTCAGATGAATATGTTGGAATTAGCAGGAGTATATTTACAGTGATTCTTAATATTTGCAAAGAAGCAATGTCTGCATTTTAAAAATTTATATTTTTGGAAATTGATTCTTCAAGTCAGTACCACAGAGGATACCATAGAGCAGTGTTCCTCAACCTTTCTGTGTTGACGGCCTGTTGTGGGGAGGAGAGGAGATGATTTTGTGTGGGGGGCTGGCGCGCATGCGCACACAGCTTCATTTGTGTGGGCGCTTGCCGCTCATGTAAGTGGGGCTGCACGGGCACGCAAGGTGACCCGCTGCTGGTACGGCCCGATTCCGAATGGGTTGCGAATCAGTAGTGGCCTGTGGCCAGGAGTTGGGGGACCCGTGCAATACAGGCAAGTAACAAGGATTTGTGTTTTCATTTACACATTATCTTGCATTTTTATGTAAGCGAGGCAGCTCCTGTGAAGAAATAATCATCTTTATGCAGAAAAAAACCTTTCCAAGCACTTAGATCACTTATATAATATTAAGTAAAAGTTGTTGTATGTGAAGAATGAATAGATGCATGAATTTGCTTCTTAATACAACATAAATATAGATTTTCTACATATGAACAATATTGACACTAAAAAAAAACAAATTATGCTGTAATAGGAATTGTTGGAGGCCAACTTTGTAGTATAAACCAGCAGAAATTTATATAGCAATAAAATACCCAATAGCAATGTCATTTGCCTTCGAAGAGCATCATGAATCAACACTGAGTGTAACACAATTTGTTTCACAATACTGCCCTCAAAGTGCCTTTCTCTATTACAGTTGTGCGCCAAGGAAGAGAAGAACATGCTGCTGTATTTTCAGAGCTGTACAGAAAACTTTACTCACAGGTAAAGGAACAAACTTACTAGGGTTGTGCAAAAACTTTACAAAACCATTAGCAAAACAAAGCATCGCTCTTGAAGCTTTAAAGCAACCTGGCTTCCAAAAGGATTCACATTCCCTTTTGCTGTTGCAGAACAGAAGTGTTGTTTATGGAAGCATATGTAGACAACTCTGGGGACCTTGTGAAGCCCTGTTTGGCTCCTTTGACTCCTTTTGACAAGAGAGAAATGGGTAATCTTTGAGTTAGGTCCATTTGTTCAGCGACCATTCAAAGTTACGATACTGCTGAACGCCTGAGATTTATGGGCAGGCCTCAAAAGTTCTGTCTGTTGCAGCGCTCTAGCAGATATTTGGGCATTTGGCAACTGACCTACATTTACAACCAGTTGCAACGTTCCATGTTCTTATTTTCTACCCTTACACGAACTGCTTCTGCTTCAATTCCTCCACCCACCTATCTCAACCCCCCCTCCCCAATCTCTACCCTTTGGGCCTCTACCCTGTACTCTGCCACCTACTCTTGCTGCCCCTGCCACTTCAGCATAGCAGAGCCTCCAGAGCTGGGCCTATCTAGGAAGGAAGTAATGGGATGTAGAGTAGGCAGGATGGCAGGGCAGGTATAGGACCTCCAACTTCCACTGTTGGCGCAAGCAGCAATAGCCCATTGAGCTCCCTTTAGCAGATGAAGCTCCGCTGCCCTGCTGTACTCATTGGCATTGTGTCTAGCCCCTGAATCCTGGATCAGCAGTGGGAGAAGGAAGACAATGAAGGTTAGTGGCAGGGGTGGGTGGTAGAATGCATGGTGGCCAAAGGGCTGAGATTTGGGGGTGGGGGGAGATAGGCTGGTGGAGAGATTTGAAGCAACAGCAGTTTGGACAGGATAGGAGTAACGTGAGGTCCTTGCCAAAAGATTATGTGGTTCTTGTCTATGATTGCAAGCAGGACTGTCAAACTGCTGTTACTACTAGATGGTGTGGTTACATGATATTTTGCTTAATGATTAGTTTGCTTAACAATGGAAACTACAGTCCCAATTAGAGCTGTAGTCCAAGGACTATCTGTACATCATTTGTACTAATGTCATTGCTTTGCAAAGCCTTGTTCCCTGCAATACCAGTTGGAGTATAGTTTTTAGTCTTGGAAATGTATTGTGTTCCCTTATGTTCTGTGATACTGTAATAAAATTTTGTTGTTATGAAAATAAAATGAATAGCAATTATTTTAGTTTCCCAAAATGATTTTTTTATGGAAAGGTCCATCAGGGTATATTTTTTATGTTAAACTTATCTTCCTGCTCTATTTTTAAGTTAATGTGTATTGATTAATTGATCATACATTCCTTCAGTCCCTTAAATAATGTTGGCTTTATCTTAATTCTTTTTTGGTACGTTATGTCTAGGATTCCTTAAACATACTGTACATGATAATTGACAATATATTCATTTCATGCAACTAAACCCATTGGCATGGTTGAGTTTCTTTCTTTCACTAGAGAAGGCTACTAAAAGATTTGAGATTCTGAAAATAGTTAAAAGACTGCTTAATGCAACTGCTCCTGAGCAACTAATGACTCAAAGAGAACTATCAGATTTTTCTTTAGTTATATAATTTTCATAATTTATTTTAAAGAATCAAATCATTTAAACAAACCTAAAAGAAACTTGGGATGTCCTTGCAAGGATATGCCTTATTTTAATAGGAATCCTCCATTATGGATGCTTGATATCAGTTCTTCTTTGTGTGGCCATTCATTGAAACAGTTCGGTCCACACAGTGTATCCCCTTGGTTTTACTAGCATCCAATGTGGGGAAGTAGATGATGGAAATGAAATAATTTGAAGCCAATGCCTTGTGTAAACATAAAGAAACCTAAGTACAAAAGGGGCAAATGAGCAATTGCTGATACTTTAAAGTGCATGCATACATGCCTGCACATGCATATGTACACATATATAGATAAACTTACTGTGACAATAGATCTGTATATCTGTAATTGATTTATTCTTTTTGAAGCTGAATGATTGGCTGCTGCTGTGGAACCTAAAAACCAGTTTTGCAGAAGTGAACAATAGCTGGTTAGATTTCTTGGACCTATTTATGATATTTTGAAAGGAAAAGGCAGACAATACTTGCTTTGCTCTGAATAAGTAATACTTTTATATTTTGAAGTCAGGTGGTCATAACTAGTTGTTTACTTTTGTCATAGGGCGTTTTGAAAAACAGATGGTCGATCCTCTACCTCCTGCTTAGTCTCAGCGAAGATCCGCGTAAGCAGTCAAACAAGGCAAATAGCATTTTTAATCTTGTTTATTACATATGTATGTATGTGTTTATGCAGATGTTAACTTTTAAAATCAAAGTTTTTGTTTATGAAATTTAACGCTGAATTTTCTTAAAAGATTTGAATTTCATTGTTTGCCATTTTCATGCACTAAATTAGTTTCAAATGATTAAAAACATTAAAAAGTTTTTAAATGGCTGGTTAAATAATTTAATATATTTTTCTGCTGCCTAAAAACTTCACTGAAATTAGTAGCAAGTAAATACTCTGAACGTAATACTCTGAACTTGGTGTGCCAGTGGGGAAAAAAAGCCTCATTTTCATTACAAGAAATCTTGTGCCCGATGGGCCTGGTAGCTAGCAAAAGGTATCAAGTGATCTCTCTATGTTAGCAAATAAATATATGAGGAACAAAAATGTGTTTGATATTTCTACAATTCACAGTGTAGATATTTACTCAATTGTCTTTAAGAAATGAGAGGTGAATTCATATATTAAATGTAATGAAAATATCTAAAATATCCAGGGAAAAAATGGATTTGGCTCGGGAAATGTTTTATTACTGTTGACTTATTTTAAACAGACAGTTAATAAAAACAAATAACAGTCATGCTTCTGACTGTCAGATATACTTTCTTAAGCAATTTCAAGGTCTGAATATCACATTTTCTTCAGTGAGAAATACCTATATTCTGATTTGTTGACATATTTCATCGTCAGCATGAGATCTGTTAAAAAAGTGTAATATTCAACCTATTTCAGTTTTGTTACTGGTTGTATTGTATGCTTGCTGAAAATCCACTTTCACGTGCAACAGCTGGCATTCTCTGAAATTTAATTGAAAAAGTCCAGGCATATGTTTTATTTTCCTTTTGTTTTACATTTGGCGTTAGAAAGAGCTGAAAAAATGTCTTCTTTATTCACTGATAGGATAATAGAAATCCAGTTTTGTGTATTGCTTAAGGTACTGGCCTAGAAACTACCGGTAAGAGACTGTGAGTTCTAGGCATGAAAGCCAGCTGGGTCTCTTGGGCCAATCAATTTCTCTCAGCCCGAACTCATCTCACAAAGTAGTTGTGGGGAAAATAGGAAAAGGAAAGAGTATTGTGATATTTGCTGTCTCAATAGCAATAGCACTTAGACTTATATACTGCTTTGCAGTGCTTTACAGCCCTCTCTAAGCAGTTTACAGAGTCAGCATATTGCCCCAACAGTTTGGGTCCTCATTTTACCCACCTTGGAAGGATGGAAGGCTGAGTCAACCTTGAGCCTGGTGAGATTTGAACTGCCAAATTGCAGGCAGCCAGCAGTCAGCAGAAGTAGCCTGCAGTACTTCACTCTTAACTACTGTGCCACCACGGCTGATAAATTACTTATAAAGTAATAAAGGTGTGATAAAATTCTAATAAACCAGTAAAATAATGTTTAGCTAATAAGATAAAACATAAAAACCGTTTTGCTGAATTATGAGGTCATTCACGCCTCATCTTTATCATTGGTGTTCTGCAGAACAGTTTAAGCAACACTGATTGGGATGATGCTTTAGATCGCTTATGATTACTGTATGAGGTATCCTTAAAATGTGGGCCTTTTTCTTTTTTTCCCCAAGGTTTCAAATTTTGCTTCCCTCTTTGCTCAAGCTCTACCACGGGATGCTCATTCAACTCCTTACTACTATGCTAGACCTCAGAGCCTTCCTCTGAATTATCAAGACCGGAATGTCCAGCCTGCCAGTATGGGAAGCAGTGGGATCAGCAGTATAGGGATATATGCCCCAAATGGGCCAACGCCAACTCCACCAACATTTCTTCCAGGGTAAAGGAAATGTGTTCGTCTTGTTTTATTTATTCTTTTATTTAATTCAGTTTTGGCATTGCCTGATTCCAGAGTCACAGATTCTGGAGTCACAATATGTTTTAAATATGACTCTCAGGTTCACAATATATATAAAAAATAGTTCTTAGTGCTCTCTAAGCTTGGTTATTTGCTTGCAGACAGGAATTATTTTAATATGCAGTCTGTATTGTTAAGTGCTTAGAATGATTCCATGGTTGTTGTTGTTAGTTCTGAAGTGGTGTCTGAACAATTGCAACCCCATGGACAACTTTCCTCCAGGCCTTCCTATCCTCTACCATCCCCAGAATCCATTTAAGCTCACGCGGACTGATTCAGTGACTCCAGCCAGCCATCTCATTCTCTGCTGTCCCTTTCTTCTTTTGTCCTCAATTGTTCCCAGCATTAGGCTCTTCTCCAGTGAGTCCTTCCTTCTAATTAGGTGGTCAAAGTATTTGAGATTCTATGGTAGTAACATATAAAATTTTGTGTTTCAGTATATAATCTTAAAATATATTTGTTGGCCTTATTGTTGAATGCATTGTAAGTTTTCAAACCCATGAGCAGGATTTAGAAACAGACAAAAAATTTGCAGTATTTTGCTGATAAATCTCTTCAGTTTGATATATTTAATATATTACTTACTATGATAAGTGGTGTAGTAATTATAGTTAGTTCTTATTTAACTAATGACTGGCGTAACAACTGCAATTACAATGGTATTGAAAAATAATTTGTAACTAGACCTTACCTTTGTGTCTCTCTTGGGTCTCCAAAGCAAAGAAAAGCTGAAGTAAGCTCATAAGCACAACCACAGTTTCGCTTAGCAACTATTTCACCTAACAACTGTATTGCTGGTTCCAATTGTGGTTGATAAATGAGGAATACTTGTACTTAGCTGATTTCTTAGTCTGAGAACCTGATAATTTCTCAATCTGTTCCCATGATAGCATAGCAATCTGACCTTGCATATAACGAATAAGAGACAAGTGTCCCAGATATGGTGACTGTTTCTCATCTGCACCATATATAAACTTTTGGATAAGAGATATTTGGATAAGAAACATTTCCATAGGCTGTCTTGCAAGATTGCTAGAGTAGGCTTTCTTGCAAGATTGAAATAAAATATCAATTTAGTTTTTTAATTTACTAAAATATTAGAGATCTACTAAAATTATTTTATTATTTTTTATTTATCAAATTTCCACACTGCCCATAAATGAATTTTGGTGGCTTACAAATAAAAACTATGGAGCCATATAAGAAAAGTCAAGTAATCATTGGAACAAAGCTTTGAAGCTTGCATTGGCAGGTCTAAATTTAGCAATTCAATGTGGAAGACAGTTTCTCTCAGAAGACATTTGAAATGTCAGTCTCTAATGCCCCATTATAGGACATTGTTTTGTTATATAACTTTTTTTGGTAGCAAATAGCTGAAAGGATGAGAATATGTTTCTTCTGTACTATATTTAATATGCTAGAAAAGATGTCTGGAACATTAAAGATGTTTGGTGCTTCCTCTTACACTATAGGGCTATACAGTTAGGAGTTATATAAAGGAAACACATGAGAAATCCTTTGCTTTTATAGTGATAATTTTATGTATTTGTATATTTATTTATTTTTATCTATTTTCTGTCTGCAAAGCTTGAAATAGGCTTAGCTGGAACATCATTGGACAGCCATGGAAAAGTGAAAATATTTAGAACATTTGAATGTGTTTTATTGCCATTTGTCATTATTATATTAATACCTAGGGTTTCTTTTCTTAGACAATCCTATCAACGTACGGGAGTAGGAGATTGTCTTCGACAACAGTTGGGGACACGGCTTGCTTGGACGTTAACTGCAGGCCAGCCTACATTACAGAATTCTACCTCAAAAGGCCTTTCAGCCACGGTTTCACGTAATCAGCCAAGATCAAGGCGAGAGGGTGACGTAAGTGGTAAGAGAAGTATATTTTATTGACTTGGTAGTTAGTGTGTGTAAAATTTCAAAGTTGAAAGAGCCTAAACCAAATTGAGGGCTTCATGTATTTTGTCCATCTTAAAAACTTTAAAATAAAGTTTTTAAAATATAATTCTTTGGAAATAAGTTATATAGCAATATGTTTATTAGTTGCTTAGGTGCCACTGAATTATGTTTGCTCTTGGCGACTGCATGGAAAAATGTTTGGCATCTTGATTAGTCTCCTGTAGCAACTCATATCTTTTTGAAGGATATTTCCATAATCTCCATTGTGTTTTGGTACTTCTGTTGTATCCATTGCCTTCCTTTTTGCAGTTTCCATCAGCCTTGCCAAATATAATCATATTTTCCTACTTCAGTCATATCACTTGCCTAAGTATGTGAATTTCTGCTTGATTATCGTCTCCTTAATCAGATGTTAGTTTTTGTTTGGCTCAGAATCAGTCGACGGGCTATTCTTGCCATCATGGTAATTAGTTAAATTGTTGCTGCCCTCTTGAAATGACTCCATATATAATTATAATAATAAAATGTAAAAATGATGCAAGAAAACATAATACAGACTGTGCAAGAGGCAGATTCAACAATCGGAACAGTCAAACCAGATGGGTTCGCACTCTTCCTGATCCAATGTCTAGGGAAAAACCAGGGGGATTGAAACATCTGGATCTTGGGTGGGATTACTATTCTAAAGGGCAATTACAGTGAAAGAGAAGGCATGAATTCCGGGGTTCCATGCGAGGATATTGCTTAAGAGATAGGCTCTAAAACAGTGGTGGGGAACCTTGGCTCCTTCATGACTCATGGACTTCAACTCCCAGAATTCCTGAGCCACCCATGCTGGATGAGGA
>JAEANM010023835.1:0-11282 GCA_017656035.1 Myanophis thanlyinensis
TTGACCTGAAGAAAATATGCAGCATTCTCACTAACCCTAACTCCCCCCTCCCCCCGTTACTATGGCAGCCGACAGAAAAACTAGAAGCAGGAATTATATGGAGGGTCTACGGCAGGAATCATATGGAGGTTCTATGGAGGCTGACATTAACATTTTTTATTAGCCAAGTGTGATTGGACACACAAGGAATCTATCTGCAGTGCATAAGCTCTCAGTGTACATATAAGCAACGAATGATAAATCATGGTCATAATAATAAAATACAATTATCATAATTCACAAGATACAACCAGTGATAGTCATAGGATACTAAATAAGCAATCATAATGATATACTAAATAAAAGCAATCAACATAAATCAGGTAAGGTAAGGTAAGGTAAGGTACCAACAACCAAGTTACAGTCATAAGAAGCTAAGAAAATAGGTAATAGGAAAGATGAGAAGGATAATAGTAACACAGTCCTACTAGGCGGTTTGCCATTCCAGGGTATAAGACAGTGTTGTGGTAGTTAGTTATTTAGCAGAGTGATGGCATGCAGGAAAAAACTGTCATTGCATCCATTGTTTTGGCATGCAATGTCCTATAGCTGTGATGGAGAACCTATGGCACGCGTGCCAGAGGTGGCACGCAGCACCCTCTCTAATGGCACTCGAGGGCTTGTGCGTGTGGGGCAGGGCGCATGTGCAGGGGCCATGCATGTATTGCATTTTGGTAGTTCGGGCACGCAAGCTCACATTTGTAGCTTCACGAACACACTATGGGCACTTGGTCTGGAAAAGGTTAGCCATCACTGCCCTATAGCATCATCTCGAGCATCATCTTGATGCCCCATTTTGTTATATCTGACATAGCTAGTCAAGTTTTTCCAGTCAATTATCTCTATTTGTCCATCTCTGTTAACAGGGACTGATTTTCCTTTAACTAGTCTGTGGTTAAGATCTTTGACAGTGAATGCCATGCATCTTAGAAACAGTTATTATAGTTAAAGAAGAGGCAAGTCTTTAAAAAATAATGGAGCCAACTACTTTGTTTTTCATTCCAAAAATTCTATTTTAAAAACTCATAACTCTCCAGCCAGTTCATCTAGTCCTCAAACCCCATTCCTGTTTCAGCCTGGAAAGACCAGTAGGTTATTTGTGCTTATCTACAAACTTCAAGAACATTGTTGGAAGAAGATGTGATATCATTTGCATAGATGTTGCACCAAGGAAATCCAAAAGAGATATGAGACAAGGATACATTCTACCTCCCCTGTTTATTTATTTGTTTATATCCCACCTTCATTATGTAAAAAAAAACCTGGTGCTATATTAATTTTATGCTCAAAATTCTTAAACATATGATTTTAGTTGTATTGTTATATATTATTATAGCTTATCTTACTGTTCTGTAATACTGTAGGGTAACAGAGTAAAGAAAAACACTGAACTCTATTGATATTTGGTGCATTAAGTGTGACTGCTTTTCAAAGCAGTTTTGCTTATCAGTAACTGAAATTCAATAACTTACTTCTTATAAACTGCATTCTGATGTTTGAAAGCTAAAGATGAATCATTTAAAAAAAAAAGAACTGGAAATATCCTCCTCCAAACAAAGAGCTCATTCCAGATAGCCACTTCAACATGCTATTTCTCCCAGCTGTGAGGAAAACTTTGTTCCAACAGCCATTTTCTAATTTACCTCAGTAACATAGTCAGTGAGGAAGACTTAGGGTTTTAAATTAATGTGAGAAAAGGCCTGTGATTGGGGAATTTCTTCCTGGAGGCAAAAGTATTCACCAATCACCATTTCTATGGTGGGGTGCAGCAGGGCTGGGGAAGAAATCAAGTTTTGAAAGAAGGTAAATTCATGTTTGAGAAGATGGAGAATCTCTTCTATTGCCACACTGAATGAGAAAAGTACAGGAACTGTACTTGCCCAGCTATGGACTGGGCATGAGGCAAAGACAATATCATAAGGGCAGTTCTTAAAGACCAATTAGCAAGGGTTTTGGTTTTTTTAGCTGAAGTTGTCCATGGATGATTTTCTGAACTGTTATCAGAAATGAGACTGAGCTCTGTCTCCTTTAGCAGTCTTGGAAAATCAGAATCCAAGAAATCAGAATTTCCAGCTACAACTTCTACAGCAGTTCAATATTTAGACAATATTGAAAACCCTGAAATTTCCTGAAGGTGTAAGGCCGTGCTGCTGAATTAGACTATAAATGACTCTATGCCTTTCCATCGATTGGTGTAAATTGTCCTTAAATGCCTTAAATTGTGATCTGCAAAACTGGAACTTAATTATGCACTGCAGAAACTCAGCAGGTCAATAAAAACTAAGACTTTATAGATTTTTATTATAAGTTTCATTTCTCTGTTTAATATGTACACATCTAGTGCAGCCAAGCACAACTGAAACCCATTACATTCATATCCTTATGCTAGTAACAGGGTGTAACTGTATTTTATGATAAATATCTTATATCAAATGAGAACATGATTTGGATTCACAATTTGTTGAGTTTTTTCTTTTTTAAATCATTGTGAAAGATTGCATGTGAGAAACCAATATATAAAGGAATGGTGCCCAGGAAAATCATCAAAGAGCTATCTAGTGGATTACATTTAATATGTATTTTTAACATGTTTTACAATTTGTAATTTTCCTTTAACATCCATACATATTTAGTGGACAGTGTATTGTTTGGGTCAATCTATGTTTACACAATGGTAGCAATTAAGTATACATAATCCTAATCTTCCAATTTCTAATTTTAAACTGCACATTATACTTATATGCTTTAATAACATTTCTTCATGCAATATGTTTATTATCTCCTGCTTAATCATTAATATTTTAATATTTAAAGATTATTCAATATTTCATCATAAATCCAAGATCCCAATTATTAAAGAACACCCATATCAATAGCCAGATTTAATCAATCCCAGGATTATAGTTCCAATTCCCCTAAGATTATTTTCAATATATTTTTATACATTATTAATAACTATATTACAGTTAGGTTACTACCTCATAGACTTCTACCGCCTGACTTTAATTTGCTTTTGATTATAATAAGTTCTATTATCTATCTATATAAATTCTACTATTTTTCTAATTTGTGTTTTCTACATGTTAATTTATAATACATTCATCATATTGAGAAGTATTTTATCTATATTCATCATCTCTTACTCTTTTTGAGACTTCATCATTTATTGATTTTTTGGTCCCTCTTTATATTTTTCTCTTGTAATCTTATGTCTCTATCTACCATTTTTGTACCAACTAAATAATCTCTCTGGTTTACTCGTCTTTTTCTGCGTCATTTCATAGTTTTTCATTATTTTTGGAAGACTTCCCTTTCCCCACCTGTTCTATAGTAAACTCTTAGGAAAATATCTATTTGATTTATACTTACTATTCTTGTCGTTTCAATATTGTCAACTTCTTGTAATTTATTTTGTTGTGTTTCCTCCCCCACACCTTCTGGTTTCTCCTCTGTTTACTGAATATCATGTTCCACTTCCCCCCATTTGCTGAGGTCTTCTTTGCTCAGTTCTCTTTAAATAGTCCCATTATCTCCTTATTATTTTTCATCACAGTTTCATATAACTTTTAAACATTGTTAACATTTCTTCATATACCTCTACTGGCCTGTTGAATCATTCTTCAGTAGTTTAGTATATTAAAAACTACTCAATACATCCCTAGGCTCCAATGTCCCAATATCTGAAAGTTCCAAAAGTACTAAAATTTAATCAATCCCCAAATTTATAATCAAGTCTCCTAAATTTATAGTCCTTAACTACTTGTTTGGTAGTTTAGTCTTTGTAATTTCCCAATTTATTTCTTCCCAATTGTCCAAATCTTAAAGTCTTATTTAGTTTTTCTTTTCTTTTTTCTTCTCTCGTCTTCCTTTTTCTTTCCAGTCTCATATGATGTTCTATCAATTAGTTTAAGCTCAAATCAAAATTTGCCCAAATTTCCTCCACTCTTTGAAATCCCTCATTCAGTATAGTTTTAATAAAAATCTATATATAGTTCAATTTGCCTTAGAGAGTTTCAGAGAGCTCATTAGATGTTTCCAAACATCCAGGTCCCCAACTCAAATAGAATCAAGGTCAGATAGCCTTTTAGTTGTTTACTTTCCCTTCTTTCATTCATAAACAATTATCATTTTCCCTTGGGTTGTAATGCTCTTCTTCCTCCAGCTCTCCTACTCCCAATTCCAGCATTAAACTGTCCCACAGCTGATTGTCAAACAATTCAAGCAGAATTAAAAATAAAAATAAAAAAGTAATTTCTCCTAGTAATCACTGTTCAAGTTATTGTTAATTCTTTTACAGGATTTCTTTAAAATTTCCATTAAAAATTTCTTTCACCTCTGGTTCTTTGATTTTTCTCCATGTATCAGATTACTGCTTTCTTACTACTTGGAGATATATATTTTTTTTAATTCTTAAACTTGGATTAAATCTTTAACATAAAATTGGAAGTTGTCTCACCCAGTTTCAATGCTCTGTCCACGCACCGCTTCAGCACAAATCTTATTGTCCCGGTTGCCAGTTTGTGACTTGCCAAAATGGCCATCATCCCTGCTGCTGTTTGGGAGAGTTTTCATCAGACCTAACAACGAAATTGCGATTTTCCTCATGGTCTATGAAGCGCCTCTCCTTCCTTCATCATCCCTCCAGGGCAGCTTTGACCCCCATAGGGTTTCCCGGCAGCAGTTACCGGCTGGATTTCACAGAGCTCATCAGAGTGCCACTATTTTGCAGCCATTCCTGCCGCAACATCAACTGGACGTCTGATTACATTTAATATTTAAAGATAGGTTAAATTATAACACCAATAATTTACTTAGGGCAGTATTAGATGAATTTAGATTCACCTGACTTTGTAGGTACTAAGCAGTCAATTTAGATAAGAGATTAGTAGAGCTATATGGGACCATTCTTGAAGACCACCCAGAAATTTCAGCTGGCTCAGAATAGGCAGTAATGGACAGGCTTCAGTATGCACAAGTAAAAACTGATTTTCTGAGCTGCAACAGTTGTCAGTTTGCTTTGGGTGCAAATCAAAATATTTTTACCTGTGAATCCCTATAACATATACAACCTGCTTGCTTGAGTAGTCTGTTACGGCATGTCTAATTTTTTAGCTTTCAATTTCTAAACATTAGGGGTTTAGAAACAAAATGTGTAACACGCCTCAGGGATTGTAAAGATATTTTGGTTACTTTTATAATTTGCTTGTGCTTGGTAAGTAACTACATAAATATAACTTTTTAACATTTTGTTTCATTATGTACCTCTCAGCCAGAGAGCCAGATCTGGTAGGCTGGAGTGTACCATGTTCCTTTACTTAATGCCATCTATCAGTACCCCAGAAGTGCATATTCTCCATCACAGTACCTACCCTAGGGAATGAAGTATCCCCCAAGATCTGAATGGCCCCCAACTTTCTGATACTTTGAAGATGTTTGCCCAGGACTTTGCTTCCACTAAAGCATAGGAAGCTTACATGATTTTCGTCTCATATGAGCCATGGTGGTACAGCGGTTAGAATACAGTATTGTAGATTATTTCTGCTATTCCTATTGCTGTTTATTCCCACCTGGTTTTGTTATCCTGCCATGTTTATCCTTTGTTTCTTGTTTTTAATGTTTTAAACAATTTGTAAATCATATATGATCCCAGTCATGTTCTTAATAATTGAATCCTATGTGGCACAATTTTAATATGTCAGTTCAAAAGCGGATTGTTGCCCTGCTAAACCCTTTGGTTTTTTGTTGTTTTTTGTCATGAATCATCAACTCTTTCCCATTGCTTCTTGTATTAATGTTGCCTTTCTGACTGTGAAAACAACGTAGCAGTTGATTTCTATTCCAACTCTCATTTGACAGTAGTAGTGAACCCATGAATACATGTGTCACAGGTGTCATCATTTTGGTGACCTTTCAAGCCTCCAGACAGTGGAAGTTGAGCAAGAGGCATGTTATTGCACAACCTGTTATTGCACAACGTTCTTTTTGGAGGCTTCAAGGCCATGTAAGAGCATTCTCCAAAGTTTCCAAGCCTTGTGCAACCTGGAGCTGCTTCAGATATGCATTTCAAAAAATATTTACAATTATCTAAGTATTTATTCCTTTATTGAACAATGTATTTAAATAATTTAATGTATTGTTCTTTATTATAAATTGTTTCTCACTTATTCGGGGTGGGCAGGTGACAGGGGATGTATATATCATACATCAGCAAAGTCAAGTTAGTCATTTTTTGAATTTTTGACATGCCAAGCTCAAAAGATTTGCTATCACTGTCGTAGAAGAAAAGAGGAAAAAAATCTTCCTCCCTGACCTGTATAATTGCTGATATAGCCAACTGTTCTTACAGATTTTACACAGTAAGGTATATAAACAATAGGTGGTCTTTACCAACCACATTACTCTCAACTATGCATTTGATAAAGAGGGCCTAAGTATATTTAGCTGAAATAATTTCCAGTTTATTCAAATAAAGTACATTTATCCAAGCATGTACATTCAACATAGAACATTTCCAGAAACAGTTACAGTCCATTTTCCATTCACAGTTTTTTAGTGCAAAGCACTAAAAGGCCAAACGCGTATCTATTCATAAAAGAATATTTTTTTATTTATGATCAAGATTTTTAGATATATTTTGTACAAAAGGTTTATATGGACACAAGACATTCCCTTAGCAAGGGAGTCAACCAGTATTTTAGAAACGGCATTTCTTCTGATATTCAGTATCTGGCAATTTGACACAAATCACTAAACATTTTCTAAAAAAATTTTAAAAGGCGCACAAACCTGCCAAAAATTCATAATGGAAGGTGTGCTACTGTTTTGCTATAGAACTGATTATAAAATAGACAATAATGAGCAAGCTTCTTATAAACTTTACAAAAAAAGTCAAGTGCTACCTAAAATGGTCATTCAACATTTTGTGGGCAAAACATAAAATTCCTTGCACTAGTTTTCTTAGACAATAATTCACATACTACAAAACAAATTTTCTGAATATGAATATACTACCAAAAAAAACCCCCAAACCTCAACTATTATCTTCACAGGAATATTAGTGTAATGTCTTTAGAAGAAATCACTAAAAGAAATTTAAACTCTGGCTATTAAAGTGCTTGTGTGTAATTTTATTTTTTTTAAAAAGAACAATTAAAATAGGGGAATGTGGGTAACTTGTAAACTTCCATATGAAAAACTGTTGAATATGCTAATCATTCAAAATCACTATAGATTTTGATAGTACAATTCAAATTTAATACTTCCCCAAATTACTCAACCATGAATTGAATTTAAAGCAAATGCTAATTACAATTCATTCAAATTATACTATGAAAACTGCTCATATACATTCATTTATATATATAAAAATATTTTAAGTACATCACAAAGCATTTGCTTAGTAGTATATCACAACGAATAAAATATTTTCCGTAAAATCAGAATTAAGTAAGGACCACACCTATGAAGCACATGTTCTAGGTGGTAATTTTATTTTAAAATGTTTGCAAACTTTCCTTTTAAAATGTTTATTTCATTATTAGCACTCTGGAACTGCATCAAGTAAACTAACTGGTTTTCAATTTTAGGTGTTATTTTTAATGAAGTTTAATTTTGTTGAACATATTGGACAGGATGTTACATTGTTTTAAAAGTCAACACATTTAGCCTGAAAACAGCTTATTCTCATAGTACTATTCTAAATTTTAGTGGTTCTAATTTTAAATATCACATTATTTGAGCTAAGGAGAAATACATATATAACCTATAATCAATTTTGAAGGGTTTTTTTTATTAGTAGGCAGCATATAAGCTTACCACATAGAAATCAGACTAACTTTCTCTGATAAGCTAGTTGCTTATTTGGGTAAAAACTGAGGAAACATTCACTTGATACCCATAATTCTTCGATCCAGTAGAAACTTATCTACAGGATAGTAAGGGACACCTTTACTAAAAATTCTGTGTTCTCTTTGTATCACTTCCCTTATTGGCTGAAGTCTTTCCCTCTAAATACAGAGAAAAGGGAAAAGAAAATTGTAGGGTCAAAAATCTAGAATTCTAGATCATCACTGGTTTAGAGACCCATTTTTTTTATTTTATTAAAAGCAAAACAAAAACTAACCAACCAACCTGAAAATAGTTTTCAAATACCTGGAAACTTGTCTTACATAATTTTTTAATATTAATACCAAAATTCACAAGTAATTTAATTTTATGAATTTACCTTCAATTAAGAGACTTTGCACCTGTTTACTGAGATACTCACATTTGTTTTAAAGTGAAAAAACTTTTGTCTGTCGTAGGAATTTAAAAACACTATTCTCTCCTTAAATGCTGGTTGTCTAATATTTTTCAATTAAAGAAAGTTAATTTGGAACTGTTCCATATTTCATTACATAAAATAAAATAGGCTATCTGATTCACCTATCCAACCAGTCCAAATTCTGAAAAAAAGTTAAAATTCCAGAAACAAATAACTTAAGTACCAAAAACATTCCTCAGATAAAATAAGGGGTTTTTTTGAGTGACAATCTTCTCTTAATACAAAAAGAATGATGATTTAAATACAAAAGTATTAACTCTAGGGCTTAAGAGTTATATACCATTAATTTAAAATACAAAGATATTTTCCAAATTCTATGCCAAAAATATTTCCTAATGTATTAAAGCAACATGCTTAAGCAACATCACACCCATAGATCTTCAGTTCATATATGCTTGCTGTACTTGGTCAGTACCAATGAAGTGCAAAGTTAATTTTAAAAATCACTTGGAACTATTAACTAAATATTATGCAAATACTAATATATGATATTAAACTTTGAAGAACCATGTTTGTATTAACTTAAACTGCTTTAGGTTCACTGTCATGAAAGAAAATTTTAAACTTTTTAATGAATGCATTATTTTTACCTTCTGAAGCATTAGATCTATAAAAAATGTGATTGCGCTCTAAGTACCAATAGAAAATTTAGGCATGGATTTAAGAAGGCACTAGTATTCTTCAACAGACAAGAGCTTTAGACCTTGTACTTCTGCCTTTGGTTTTGTTGTCTTCTTCAGGTGAATGTGTCACATTTGCTTTATGAGTCTTCTTGTGATGTTCTAAGAAAGTCTTTTTGGCAAATGCTTTTCCACATTTATTGCATCTGTGCAGAGAAAAGTTTTTTGTGACTTTCACTTCAATGCCAACATCAGTTCCTTCATATTTTTTATTTGGCGAGTTAGAGGTAATGTCTTGTTTTGAACCATTCTGTTTACCTTCATCCCTCTGAGGGCCTCTTTTTACCACCTTTTTTAGAATGCAGTCAATTGGTTTTTTTATTGCTCGGATTTCTAAACTTGCAGTTATCTTACCAAGGTAACGTGAAGACTTTTTATGTACTACGGTTATGTGTCTTATCACATCACGCTTCCGGCGTGTTTCATAAGTGCAGAGGGGACACCTATAGAATTTAACATAAATATTATTTCCATCTGTGTGCAACTCAATGTGCTTTGTTAAGTTTTGTTTAGAAGTAAATTGACGTTTACAGAGTTTACAGTAAAGCTTTTTAAAATCAAAGCCAACTGACAGCCTTGGCTTCCTGGGCTTTTTGAGACCACTTGCAAGAGACTGATTATTTGACTTTGATTTCGGACAGCTCTGCTTAACTTTATTTTTTTTAGCTGGAGTTACATTCTTTTTTCCAGTGGATGATATGCCCTTTCGTCCAGTGGGTGTTTTCTTTTTTTCACTGGATACTGCATTCTTTCTCTCAGTGGATGATGTATTTTTTCTTTCATTTGAATTTTTTATTCCCTTTATTTCATTCTGCAAAGAACTGCAGATGGAAGGCATAGGTTCTGTGGATTCTGTTGGTTCAATTTTCACTTTCACTTCTGCATTAGGCTTTTTCTCTCTTTTAGGATTCTTAGTAGAAAGAGTTATCTTGTGAACAATTTGCATATGCCTTTTAAGCATTACCTGGGAACTATATTTCCTTTTACACAAGAGGCATTTGCAAGCAGTTAAATTGTATTCAGCTTTCAAAGTCTTTTGTTTTTGTGTTTTAGCAGTCTTTGCAGAAGTTTTATCCAAGGATAAAGGCTGTCCAGGTTTTGTAGCTATATCAGGAGTTATAGAATCCCTTCTCAATCCTCTATGAACTTCATCAAAATGCCTTCTTACGTTGGCTTTTGTAGCAAATGATTTAATACACAAAGGACAACTTTTACCCAAAGTTACCAAAACATTCTTATTGCGACCCCTTCCAGGTCTCTGATTTGGCCTTTTTTTAATTTGAATAAATTTCTTTAGTTCTTCCATCTTTTTTTTATGGACTTTCCTAATATGACGGCGTATACTGCGCCTGGAATGAAATTCTTTTTTACACAGGGAACAAATTAATTGATGACCAGAATCAGAATTATTATCACATTCTAATACAGGTTTTGAGCATGGGGCAGGTTCTTCTGGAGTTGGCATTATCTTGTCAACAACTAAGGGAGGAGTCTCTTCAGTTTTTGTTTCTGAAGTATCTGATGCTGGTTTAGGAGGAGGTTCTGTTGCATGTTCTGGTGTTTCTACAGAAGCTTGCTCAGGAACAGTGCTTGTATCAGGGTTTTCTACCGAGTTATCTGCCTTTGAAACATACTGAAACACAGCATTCTGGTTTGTTTCTATAGGTTCCAAACGTATGATATAATCTTGCTTGTTCACTCTTGGATACATAGCTTCTAGGAGATCAGTTATGGCTTGGCTCTGTTTATCATTTATATCAGGAGAGTCTAAAATATAAAACAGAATGTTTAAATTAGACAATATTACAACTATCACTAAAAAGTGTTTTTTTAAAATAATGTAACAGTAAGACAACATTATAAGAGGGGGAAGACCGCACCATAAATGTTCTTCTATAGGCATTCAAATCAACTAACATTCAGCCTTTTCTGTTCTGGAAACATTAACCACCTTTTTTTCAGAAAGGAAAAGGAAATTAGTAGCTCAAAACCTCTTCACATACAGTATTTCACAAAAATTTATATATAGTGTGCAACTATAGGGGCTCTTTTTGGAAAATAAAGTTAAATTAAGCACCTGTCAATTTATTTGCTCATATTTTTTTTTATAATTTTTTTATTGATAATAACAACAAAACAAAAACAATAGAAACAATATTCCATCCTGTGCTATACATAAGAAAGGAAGATTTGGGTCCTCGGATAAATCCTCATGATTGCCAAAATCCACGTTCTCTGGG
>JAEANM010023836.1:0-11281 GCA_017656035.1 Myanophis thanlyinensis
TCTGTTTGTGTAGTTGTTTGTTTGTTTGTTGTTGAAAACTCAATAAAATTTTTACAAAAAAATAAATAAAAGGAGGTGAGGAATACTTCCACTCATGCCGCTCTAGTATTATTGAGCTTGCCCAAAGTGCAAATATATTTCCCCATTCAAAGAAAAGGACTGAGGGATAATCAACCGATGGAACAGAAGTTGCCTTCAGAAATTGTGGGAGCTTCATCCCTGGAGGATTTCAAGAAGAGACTGGACTGCTATCTGTCAAAAATGGTGAAGGGTCTCCTGCTTGGGCGGGTGTGTGTATGTTGTAGTAGATGACTTACAAGGTCCCTTCCAATTCTGTTATTCTGAAACCAGTGCTGGAATTCAACTTTTTGTACTCCTGGTTCTGTGGGCGTGGCTTGGTGGGCGTGGCTGGGGGGTGTCATGTGACTGGGAGGGGCGGTTTCTGCAAGCAGGGCAATAAAGATGAGGCTAGAAACCACACCAGAATGTTTCTTTCCTGCCTTCCTTACAGGATTAGCCCCGTAAAGTGGGAAAAAAAGCAAAAGGAGATTTCTTCTAACAACCGGTTCTCCAAACTGCTTAGAAAATTTACTACCGGTTCTAGTGAACCTGCTCGAACCGGCTGAATTTCACCTCTCTCTGAGACTAAGCAGAACTTTGGGTCTTTCTAAAAAGCAAAGACTGCAATATTTCTAAGGCCACCTTTAACTTTCAAAAACTCTCACGGGTAACCATCCAGATGTAGCGAACCCCCAAAGCAAACCTCAAAACGGGACCTCCCTCTCTGAGTTGCCCCTGCCCCCCCCAAAAAACTCACGTTGGGAGACGGTTCCAGCATGTTATCGCCGTGCCAGCCAGAGATGGGAACGAAGGGGACAGTGGACGGGTTGTAGCCAATCTTCTTGATGTAGGCGCTCACTTCCTTGACGATCTCATCGTACCGCTTCTCGCTGTAGGGCGGCTCCGTGGAGTCCATCTTGTTGATGCCGACGATGAGCTGCTTGACGCCCAACGTGTAGGCCAGCAAGGCGTGTTCGCGGGTCTGCCCGTTTTTGGAGATGCCCGCTTCGAATTCCCCTACCCCGGCAGCTACGATCAGGACGGCACAATCGGCCTGCGGTGAGAGATGGAGTGATGGGCAAAGTCAATTTGCGGAAGACAACACAAGCACAGCTCTTAAGAGTGCCCACAGTGTGACACAGTTAGTAGCCCTGTCTCCAATGCAAGCAACTCGCCCTTGGTCTGGTAGCAAAGTATCCTGGATGAGCTGGACCGACTGATCCCCTTTCAAGATCTTCCTAGCCCCTGTAATGAAAGCTCTAACTGTTCTGATCCAGGATTCCCAAAATCACAATGCAGACTCCTTGTCCCGACAAAACCCCTTTTTATTAAGCTAATGTGAATTCCTTTCATTCATATCCAGCAAAGTCCGGCAAAGAGTCTTTCAGGGGTGAATTTACAACCCCAGACCTTATCAGGCTTGGAGAGCTGCCAGGCAGGTATCCTCCTTGTAACAAGAAAGTACTTGGCATGGAGTCTCTGAGAGTCACGAACAAATCTTCACACTAAGTAAGCAAACTAATCGTCTCCTGCAAACTCCACTCCTCTTTATACCTTATGGGGAGGGGCCATTCACCGTCCACCTGTGCCTTTCCTCCTGAGTCGGCCCTTATTCCTTAACTGTTCCCTTCCCCTGGCAACTCTGTGCACGTGCACATCGGGAACAGGTTCCAGCTGTTCTTCTGCCCCACTGATCTCCGACTCCAAAGGATAACTGTCCAACGGCCCTGGCCCCATCTCTGCCTGCAACGCAGAACATCCATCAGAGCCTTCCCCCAACTCCAGGACTGGTCCATGTTCCTCCCCAACCTCCTCACTGTCTGAGTCTGCTGACAGCTGTACTGGCAGGCCACAACACTAACTACAACCCCATGCGAAGTATATTTAAATATCTACAAGGGCCCAATTGGAGATGTCACCACTGCTGAAAGCCCTCCTTCCCTTCCCAGGCTCAACTTTAGCCATCTGGTTGCAAAGTGGAAGGAATAAAGAAATAGAGAGAGAATGGGGATAGTCCTGTTTCTCAGGGCCACTCTAGGACTTTGTCTTTGTATCCACAGCTGGTAAAAGATTAACTCAGTGTTTTTCCCACCTTGGCCCCTTTAAGATGGGTGGACTTCAACTCCCAGAATTCCCCAGCCAGCACATTTTTAAAGTGCCCAAGTTTGCACAAAAGAAGACCCGGTTAACTCATCATCCATCTTCTTCTGCCACTTATGGAAGTAGTTATGTTTTTCCAAACAATCACAATCTTTTTGAAGACAAAACTCCTTCCTTGTTGGTGGGTCCTATATGTTCATACAACCCACTGACTTTTCCTTTGGCTTAGTTAAGAGGATTGCGAGAACGGAGTCCATTTGGGGTGGAGTGGGGTTATTTAAAAATTACAGCGCCGGAACCTTCTAGGGAAGTCCTCCAGAACTGAGTATCCTACAAACCTGTTGGAACTACAAGTCCCAGACTTCCCAGCCAATATAAGAGATACACAAATCAAATATAAGCAATTTTTAGCACGCCAAGTGATTAATATTATCAATGAGCAACTGTGGGCTCAGAGAGTTTGTTTACTTGGTTTGTTTGTTGCCCATCTCTCTTCAAGACAATTCAAAGATTAACCAAACTTTTTTTTTAATAAGGTACTAGAAATGCTCAGAATTGGTGTTCATCACTTCTAATTATCAGCAATTCCATAAGATTCACACACACACACGCCAAACTTCAAAATCTACTAATCTGAAGTTTGGTATTCCATGTCCTATTCAAACATTGTTTTTTTTATTCATTCTAAATATTTTAACATCATTGTTCAGGAATATTTGAGAATATTACATTCATTTCCAGTCCATGAAATGTAAATATAGTAGGAATAATACCGACATTTTCCACTGAAACAATAGGAAAAAAAATATACAGGTAGGCCTCAACTTACAACCACAATTGAGCTCAAATTTTCTGTTGTTAAGTGAGACATTTCTTTAGTTAATTGTACCCCGTTTTACGAATTTTCTTGCCACAGTTATTAAGTGAAGAACAGCAGTTCTTAAGTTAGTAATATGGCTGTTAAGTGAATCTGGCTGCTCCATTGTCAGGTCACCAAAGGGGACCCCAGGATGCTGCAACCGTCATAAATACGAACCAGTTGCCAAGCATTGGAATTTGGGTCACGTGACCACAGGGAGGCGGCAACAGTCATTAAGTGTGAAAACCGGTCGCAAGCCGCTTTTTCAGTGCTGTTGTAACTTTGAACGGTCACTAAACGAACCGTTGTTAAGTCGAGGGCTACCTGTCAATGTAAATATCGTAGGAATAGTATCGATATTTTCCTCAGCGATGCTGGGAAAAATGTACATATTCAGGATGCCAACAAGAACTAGGGTGTGACATGATAGCAGTCTTCCAATATCTCAGGGGTTGCCCCAGAGAAGATGGAGTCAAGCTATTCTCCAAAGCCCCTGAAGGCAGGACAAGAAAAAAAAATGGATGGAAACTAACCAAGGAGAGAAGCAACCTAGAACTAAGGAGAAATTTCCTGACAGTCAGAACAATTAACCAGTGGAACAACTTGCCTCCAGAAGTTGTGAATGCTCCAACACTGGAAGTTTTTAAGAAGAGATTTGATAACCATGTGTCTAAAGTGGTGTAGGGTTTCCTGCCTAAGCATGGGGTTGGACTAGAAGACCTCCAAGGTCCCTTCCAACTCTGTTATTCTATTCTATGTTTTCGATTCAGTGGTGAAATTCAATTTTTTTTTACTACCGGTTCTGTGGGCGTGGCTGGGTGTGTCATGTGACTGGGTGGGCAGTTTCTGTAAGCAGAGCAATAAAAATTAGGCTAGAAACAACACCAGGATGTTTCTTTCCTGCCTTCCTGACAGGATTAACCCTGTAAAGTAGGGAAAAAAAAACCAAAAGGAGATTTCTTCTAACAACCGGTTCTCTGAATTGCTTAGAAAATTTACTATCGGTTCTAATGAACCTGCTAGAACCGGCTGAATTTCACCTCTGATTCAATACCTTGGCAAAAAATAAAAAAAAAATTAAAAAAATGGTGCCGAGCACAGCCATTTTGTGAGCTTTTTCTCTCAATGGTTCCCCCCCCCCCTTCAAGGAGCTTCTCGATCCTGCCTTTCTCTCTCATTGTAACTCAATGAATTCTAAAAATAATGGCTACGATACCTAAAACCTCGCTTGTCCCCTGGATACTATGAATAGGAGATGAGCTACTGGAGTAATCAGCCTTTGGATTCCTGGGGGAGGGAAGAAATTAAGACGTATCTAAAATGTACCCGTAAGGGTTTCGCCGTCTACAAAGGGCTCCATAGTATGTGCTGAAATACAGAAAATCAAGTTCGCAAACTGTCGTGTACCTAATACTACCCAATGCAGGTGGTCCTGGACTTACAACGGTTCCTTTAGTGACCCGGTTCAAAGTTACTACGGTCCTGAAAAAAGTGACTTACTCTATGTCCTTTAAAAAAAAAAAACTTACGACTGATCTCACACGATTAAAATTCAGACGGTTGGCAACTGGTTCGCGTTTATGACGGTTGTAGGGTCCTGCATGTCATCATGTCATTCGCCTTTTGCAACTTTCTGACACGCAAAGTGTCCATGGGGAAACCAGACTGACTTAACAACCGTGTTACCACTTTAACAACTGCAGGGATTCCCGGAAGAACGGTGGCAAGAAAAAGGCTGTAAAATGAGGCTTAACGGCTGTCTCGCTTAGCAACAGAAATGCTGGGCTTAACTGCGGTTGTTTAAGTCGAGGACGGCCCATACAGAAAATCAAGTTTGCATGTTGTCGCACACCTAATACAACCCAGCAGGATGGGGCCTTGTCTACAAGCAGTGAAGAGCACTCACCACAACTTGCCTGCAGAAGCTGTGAGTGCTCCATCACTGGAGATTTTTAAAAAGAGACTGGACAGCCATTTGTCTGAAATGGTGTAGGTCCTCAATTCAATTTAATTCAATCCTCTATTGTCAAGGCACAACATGTGTGCAGCGAAATTGAATGAGCCTCCATCAGTACAATCACACAAAGCACAGAAACACAGAATACATTCAGATACAGAATACTTCTCCAGACTTATAAACAAATCCCTAACCCCAGGAAATGCCCCGGCTAGGCATATTTCCACATACATACACACATGCACATTATTCCACTGGTATGTACAGGTCTCCTGCATGAGCAGGGGGTTGGACTAGAAGACCTTTAACCGGCTCTGTTATTCTCTTAAGGAAATAAGGGCTCTTGTTATACCCAGGACAAACAGCAGCTCCTAGAAGAATTCCCTCCATGCTATTGTAAAACACACAGAAATCTTGAAATCTGATCCGTGCAAGTGAGAAGGAACAGAGGCAAGGGTAGATTGGAAGGAAACCTTGCCAAAGGTTTTTACTCTTGCTGTGACCCTTTGACTATGTCCCCAGGATAGGATCAAGCTAAGAGATGAATGTCATTGGCCCTTTAAGGCCTTGTCCGGCTCAAAAATCCATCGCTCTGGGTAGCTGCCAATTAAGATCATGCCAAACCAATCTTATTTCATTCTTCAACATAGTGACTAAATTAGTAGACCAGCAAAATACGGCAGACTATAATATACTTAGCAAGGCATTCGACACAGTAGGACACAATCTACTTTTTGGTAAGCTAAAAAAAAGTGGGATAGATAGCATCACCACCGTACTCAAACGAGCTGTCCTTAATGGGTCTACATGGAGGGAAGTAAGCAGTGGGGTACCTCAATGTTCTGTCTTAGGCCCAGTACTCTTCGATGTCTTCATAAATGACTTAGATGAGGGAATAGAAGGAGAACTTACCAAATTTGCAGATGATACTAAGCTGGCAGGAATAGCTAACACCCCTAGAAGATGGGCTCAAGATCTAAATGGATCTTGACAGAGTTGAACACTAACAAAATGAAATTCAATGTAGAGAAGAGTAAAGTCTTACACTTAGGTAAGAAAAACTAAAAGTACATACATAGACTGGGTGAAACCAGGCTTCATAGCGGTAACTGTGAGAGGGATTGTGGGAGTCTTAGTGGACAACCAGCTAAATATGAGCCAGCAGTGTGTGCGGCGGCAGCCAAAAAAGCCAATACAATCCTTAGCTGCATTAACAGAGGGATACAATCAAGATCGAGGGAGGTACTAATATCGCTCTATAAAGCCTTAGTAAGACCACCTAGAATACTGCATCCAGTTTTGGTCACCACACTATAAAAAAGATGTTGAGACTCTAGAAAGGGTGCAGAGAAGAGCAACCAGGATGATTAGGGGACTGGAGGCTAAAACATATAAAGAACGGTTGTGGGAACTGGGCATGGCTAGTCTAGTGAACAGAAGGACCAGGGGAGACAGGAGAGCAGTCTTCCAATATTTGGGCGGCTGCCACAGAGAGGGAAGGGATCAAGCTGTTTTCCAAGGCACCTGAAGGCCAGACAAGGAATAACAGATGGAAACTAATCAAGGAGCGATTCAACCTAGAAATAAGGAGAAATTTCCTGACAGTGAGAGCAATCAATCAATGGAACAAAAGTTGCCTTCGGAAGTTGTGGGAGCTTTCAAGAAGAAATTGGACTGCCATCTATCAGAAATGATGCAGGGTCTCCTGCTTGGGCAAGGGATTGTACTAGATGACCTACAAGGTCCCTTCCAACATTGTTAATCTGTTAAAGATGATATGGTAGCATTGTCAATGCTAGCAGACTAGCACTGATAAAGTTACCAAGTTTGGGTAAATGAAACATCTGCAAGGAAACAACCAAGCTCAGAGAGCATCAAGAACCACACTTTCATCATCATCTTCCTTCTCCTCCTCTCCACAACCCCATTCCTTTCTAGCACTGATGATGTTACTTAGTTGGGCAATGAGACGTCTGCAAGAAAACAACCAAGCTCAGAGAGCACCAAAGACCCCTCATTATCATCAGTGGAGACAGAAGGAAGGTGTGCTTCCTGAATTGGTAGCCCAGCATTGGTGCACTCCAACACAGAATGCTGCAGCCCCCTTCTCCAATCCACTGCCCTCCAGCTTCCAAAATTCCCCAGAGGCTCAGCCCACTGGAGAATCCTTGATTGGGGAAAGCGGAATTTAGGAGATGAACCTACACAACTAATCTCCCATTCCCCCCACTGCTGACTTCCCACCTTCTCACCTGTGAAGTCCCCGTGATCATGTTCTTGATGAAGTCTCTATGGCCCGGAGCATCAATGATGGTGATGTAATACTTGGTGGTCTCAAACTTCCACAGGGAAATGTCAATGGTGATACCTCGCTCGCGTTCAGCTTTCAGTTTGTCCAGCACCCAGGCGTACTTGAAGGAACCCTTTCCCATCTGGCAGGTAGGAAAAAGGAAAGAGAAAACAACAGGTTGGATACAGGTGAGAGACGAAGGCAAAATTCCGAGAAGCATCAGACGAGAAAGATACATTGGTCTCTGAACCATGAATTCTGCTGCTGGGTCTGTAAAGTTTGATTTTCCTGTAAAGTGAAAAATCTTGAATATACAGGTCGTCCTCAACGTGCAACAGCTCATTTAGTGACTGTTCCAAGATACAACAGCACTGAAAAAATGGACTTGTGATCATTTTTCACACTTATGACCATGGCAGGATCACCGCGTGATTCGCATTCGGATGCTTGACAACCGACTCACATTTATGACGGTGGCAGCATCCCCGAGTCATGGGATTCCCCCTTTTGCAACCTTCCAAAAAGCAAGGTCAATGGGGAAACCGGATTCACTTAACAACCATGTGACTAATTTAATGACTGCAGGGATTCGCTTTAATGAACGGAGTGAAAAAAGTTGTAAAATGGGGCAAACTCGCTTGACAAATGTCTCACTTAACATCAGTTTTGGGCTCAATTGTGCTTACGTTGAGGCCTGCCTGCTTATAACCATTCATGTAGTAAGGATGGCACTGAAAAGGGAAGGACAAGAAACAATGGATGGAAACTAATCAAGGAGAGAAACAACCTAGAACTAAGAAGAAATTTCCTGACAGTGAGAACAATTAACCAGTGGAACAACTTGCCTCCAGAAGTTGTGAATGCTCCAACACTGGAAGAGATTGGACAACCATTTCTGAAATGGTGTAGGATCTCCTGCCTGAGCAGGGGGTTGGACTAGAAGACCTCCAAGGTCCCTTCCAACTCTGTCATTATATTCTTTAAAAAAGAGACTACGGCCACTTTTCACACTTACAACCACTGCAGTCTCTTCAGGGTCATGTGATCAAAAGTCACATGGCAGCTGACATGTATTTATGAGGAACATCACATCCCAGAGTCACGTGATTGCCACTTGCAACTTTCCCAGTCAGCTTCCAAAAAGTAAAGCTAATGGGAGAAGCCGAATTCACTTAACAATTACAGCAATTCGCTTAACAACCATTGCGAAAAAGGTTGTAAAACCAAGTGCAGCTCACTTACATCTACATGCTTAGCAGCAGGAATTTGGGTCCCAACTGTGGTCATAAGTTGAAAACTACTTGTAATCATGTCAGTGGCAAAAAGATTCATTCTTTCTACAACACAACAGGGGTCTCCAACCTTGGCAACTTTTAAGACTTGTGGACTTCAACTCCCAGAATTCCTCAGTCAGCAAAGCCAGAATTCTGGGAGTTGAAGTCCACAAGTCTTAAAGTTGCCAAGGTTGGAGACCCCTGGTATACAATATGCAGGAATTATCTCCTACACATAAAAGGCTGAAGCATTTTTTTTTAAAACCAGAATATCAGATAAACTTTGGAAGCAGCTCAGACAGACCCCTCCTGAATTCACTGATTCAGGGGAGTGGGGGTGTAGACGAGGGCTGCAAAACCAGACCAGCAAGATTCTGTTAGGGGTGGTACTCGACTTATGGCCACAATCAAGCCCAAAATATCTGTGGCTGTGAAATGTTTGTTCAGCAAAGGTAGCCCCTTTCAGGATCTGTCTTGCCACAGTTGTTAAGTGAATCACTGCCGTTATTAAATTAGTAACACGGTTGCTAAGTGAATTCCCCATTGTCTTTGCTTGTCAGAAGGTTGCAAAAGGTGATTTACTGCGACCGTCATAAACATGAGTTAGCTGCCAAGTGAGGATGCTGCAATGGTTGTTAAGTGTGAAAAATGGTTGTAACTAAGTCACTTTTTCCAGGGACGTCGTAACTTTGAACGGTCCCTAAAGGAACTGTTGTAAGGTGTCGAGGACCACCTGTGGTAAAGTCAATCTCAGTAAAAAAAACAAGATTTAGGCTTCCTGTGCAGTTCATTTCCTAGCGTGGTCTCCCTTGAGGGGCTGACACCCATAGTTAGAGTTCACACAACATGCTTCACCCAGGTCAGGTGCAAACCTGGCGGATGCATTCACACAACATGCCAAGTCAACTGGGTTTTCATACTGTTTAGTTTGTGCCTAGCTTTGTCTCCTTGTCTATGAACCTCTTTGCTTAGTATAGTTAAATCCTTACGGCCACAACTGAGGCCAAAATTTCTGTGGCTAAGCAAGACAGTGTTAAAAGCAAGGTCACAAAATGTGGCAAAGCTCACTTAACAACTGTCTTGCTTAACAATGGAAATTTGGGGCTCGGTTGCGGTCGTAAGTCAAGGACCACCTTACTACTGAAGTTTGTTGGAGACAATATTGAGCAATAGGATAGAAATAGCAAATTCTGGGCTCCAAGGAAAGCTTGGGCCAGCTGCAGGATCGTTGGGAAGATGTCAGTGTTACTATGCTAAATCATTCTTGCCATGAACCAATAATCTATTATTAGGGGAAACACCCAATTTTGTTCCTTTTCCATCATTATGCCACATCTACTATTTTTTTTTTTTTACCCGGCTTATTCTGCTTTTTCTAGGACTGGCGAGAGTAAATTATGCAGTATGCGGTGCCACAGCCAGCTTTCTGGCTTTACTGGCTCCATTATCTGCAGCCATATGGTCTAGAAACTTGTAGATTTTTAAAAACTGACTCCTGGGCTAATGGAAGGCATATGCCAATGGCAGTATCTGGAGGACAATGTGATTTTAGAAATCACTAATGAGCTTATCCCCTGTGAAAATATCAACCCTGAGGGAAAAAAATAAAGGCCAGTAACTTAGAACAGTTTTATCCAAATCTCTCAAGGCAAACGGGATCAAAAGATTTATAGGGGATCCTTGATTTACAGCCACATTTGAGCCCCAAATTTCCAAGGCTGAGCAAGAACAGGTGTTTAAGTGAGCTGTCTCTCATTTTATGACCGTTTCCCTGCTCCAGGTGTTAAGCAAATCACTGCAGTTGTTAAGGGTCATTAGCGGTCATTAAGCGAAAAGGGCTTTTGCCTTTGCCTTTGCTTGTCGGAAGCCGGTTGGGAAGGTTACAGAAAGTGATCTCATGATCCGGGGACACTGTGACCGTCATAAATATGAGTCCGTTGCCAAGCATCTGAATTTTGATCACGTGATGCTGCAAAGGTTGTAAGTGTGAAAACAGGTAATAAGTCACTTTTTTTCCCCAATGCTGTTCGTATCAACTTCAAACGGCCACTACCTGAATGGCTGTAAATTGAGGCCTACCTCTATATCAGTCACTGAACAAGGCCATGTTCTTTTTGAACATGCCTACATCAAGAACATTGTGAACATGTAACACCGCTGAAAATAATTTTTTCTTCTAATTCCAGAAGACCCATTTGTATATATACACAGCATGCCTAACGGAGGGGGAATATATTATTTCAAAGCAGTTCCATCTGAGGAAACCCAATCCAGAGAAATAAAGAGAACCCGAAGATAAATTTCCGCTTCAGGGACAATCAGATTATTTCAGAGGCCCCTGCTACCCGAACTCTGCTAAATTTGCACGAGGTTTTAAAGAAGAAGAAGAAAAATCCCAAACAATAAACTGGGGTGTTTTTTTCTTTCTTGCTGAAAATTGAGCCGGCTGGATGATTTTGCTGTATCATGACAAGCCTCTTTGATAGTCCCACCCTTACCCGCTTTTCAATGGGATATGCCCAGGGATGGGGGGAAGATGGGAGGCTGTATTTTTTAGCTTCATACAGTGCCAGCTCTGTTCGACAAAACAATAAATAAATCTTCATTTTGCTGCACAAGAGCAGCAGGCACATGATTAAGCCTTTTGAAAGCCAAAGACATAGAGAGAGAGAGCGCATTTATCTATCACTCCATCTGTTCTTTAAAACCAAGCATCGTATTTCTTCTTTCTTTCTTTCTTT
>JAEANM010023837.1:0-11281 GCA_017656035.1 Myanophis thanlyinensis
TAACCACTTAATTTTATATTTTTAATCTGTTTTTAACTGTTGTTGGTCACCACCTTATTTTTTAGATGGTTGTACACCGCCCCGAGTCCCTTCTTGGGAGAGTGGTGGTTTAGAAATTTAAATAATAAACAAATAAACAAATAAACAAATAAACAAATAAAATAAACTTCAAAAGAATGCATAAAAGACAACAGAGTCATGGAGAGGACTGCCTCACCATCTCAAAAAGCACCTGCAAGGTAGAAGCAGTCATCAGTCAAGCCAGCCACTCCTATTGCAAGAAGGTCCATGTCACCATCCCCTTGCCACATGGAGATGGACACAGGATCTTCAATGACCATCATTTCCTGGAGCACATTGAAGAGATTGGTGCCAAAAATCTCATAAAGACAGTTGGCCTCTCACCATATTCACCTCTGAGAACACCAGGGGGTCAGAACTGGCACCTTTAGAGTATCTTTTAAGGATTTCTCAGGCCCACTGTGACTGCTCATAGTGGATGGCTGCCTACTGAGTCTCCTAGGACTGGACTGGTTCTCCTCCCTGGGCCTAGAAATCACTAGCATCAATTCCATCAGTGATTCTGATATCAAGGCCTTAATCTCTGATTTTGCAGATGTCTTTGACAGAAACCTGGTCAGGCAAACAGGCACAACGATCTCATTTAAACTTGACCCCCCCAGGCTGCTCTGATCCAAATGAAGCTGTGAAGAGTACCATTCACCTTGCACTCAAAAGTTGATGAGCAACTTGAGAAGCCAAGGAATCCTGTAACCTGTCAACCATGCAAAATGGGAGACACCAATGGGAGACTCCAACTATGCAAAATGGGAGACTCCCTGTGAAGCAGGACGGTTCTATCTGCATCTGCACAGACTACAAATGCACATTAAAGCATTACAGCAAAATACATACTCAGTACCCATAGTGCAACTTGTGCTGCACTCTCTATGGGTGAGGGTAAGGTCTTCACTAAACTGAACCTTGCCCAAGCCCATCAACAGCTACTAGTTGATGATGTCACAGCTGAGGCTCAGAGAATTGTAATACATCAAGGAGCTTTTAGATGTCTCCAGCTACAATTTGTGGTGAGCATGGAACCAGGACTTTTCCAGAGCCTGATGGAACATTTCTTGCAAGGCATCTCAGGAGTAGTTCCCTATTTCAATGATGTCTTAGTGTCAATGCCCAACAATGCCAAACTCCTTAACCATCTGTAAGCAGTACTCACCCGTTTCCAGGAAGTTGGCCTCAAAGTTAAAGAAAAGTACAAGATCACTGTGTGTGTCCAATCACACTTGGCCAATAAAGAATTCGGTTCTAGTCTAGTCTAGTCTAGTCTAGTCTAGTCTAGTCTAGTCTAGTCTAGTCTAGTCTAGTCTTTCCATGGGCAGACTTTTATAGTGATTGTGGATGCCTACTCAAAATGGCTTGGTCCTCATTTCAGAAAGTGGGCCACAGCTCACATCAAGCCAATTTGAGCTGTTCCTGGCAGGCCACGACATTTGTCATACCCTGATTGCATCATTCCACCCTGCTAGCAACAGGCAGGCTAAGTGGATGGTCTGATCAGCAAAGAAAGCACTGGCAAGGATGGGCCCGGGGGTCAGGCACAGCTGTCTGCTAACTTGGTTCCTCTTGTGTTAGAAGCACCAGTGGACTGAGCCCTTGCTGCTGCCATAAGCTGCACCCAAAGCAGCGTCAACCACTCCACCTAGTCAAGGCTCTGGAGCTACCAGTCCTGAGATAAAACCTCATAAGTTGGGACAGACACATTGCCACCCTGCCTACCTAAAAGACTATATATGTTAAATTGTTATTTGATCATGTAATGCTCTGACTTGGTGGGGAGGGTGTTATGTATTGTATACAGTGTATAGTTGTCGGATGAAATTCTCATTCTGGTCCTCTGTTGCAGCGGAAAAATATTCTCTCCTAATTGGTTGTTTGGCTGATCAGTTTCATATAAAAGGAGCTGTGTCATCTAGGGAGCATTGTTGCCTCACAGGCAGTACGGAATTAAGAGTTTTTAGAAATCATTCTGGCCTTGCCTCCATTATTCACCCAGAATATTACACATGGTATAATAGGATGGAAAGGACCTCAGAAGCCTTCTGGTCCAATCCCTGCTCAAGCAGAAAATCCTGTATCATTTCAGACAAATGGTTGTCCAGTCTCTTTTGAAAGCCTCCAGTGATTGAGCACCCACTTCTGAAGGCATGCTATTCCATTGATTGCTCTAACCATTAGGCATTTCTCCTTAGTTCTAGGTTGCTTCTCTCCTTGGTTATTCTCCATCCATTGTTTCTTGCCTTGCCTTTTGGTACTTTGGAAATAATTTGATCATCTCATCTTTATAGGAGCCCCTCAAATATTGGAACACTACTATCATGTCTCCCTCTTGTCTTTATATTTAAACTAAACATACCCAATTCCAGTAATAGTTCTTTGTATGTTTTGGCCTCCAGTCCCCAGTTAATTGTTGTTGCTCTTCTCTGCACTCTTTCTAGAATCTCAACATCTTTTTTAGACAGTATTGTGGTAGTCAAAACTGAATGGCTGTGTAAAGCAGTACTAGAATTTCATGTGATCTTGATTCTATCCTTCTATTAATACAGCCTAGGATTGCATTGGCTTTTTTTGGCTGCTGCCACACACTGTTGCCTCATATTTAAGTCATCATCCACCAGGACTCCAAGATTTCTCTCATAGTTATTGGCCTCAAGCAAGTTTCATTTAGTCTGTACCTATACAATTAGTTTTCCTTGCCTAAGTATAAAACCCTACTTTTATCTATGTTGAATTTCATTTTGTTAGATAGGGTCCAGTGTTCAAAACTGTGTTGGAAGAACTTTCTCTGGTTTGTTCCCAGCTGGGACACATCATAGACACTGAGAAGAAATGGATGCAAAGTGGAATTTCTTTAATGTAGGAAGGCAAGAAGCAAAAAGTGAGACAGCTTAAGCATTCTTGGCTTGCAAGCAAATTTTTGGGTGGTGACTCTATGGTTTTTATAAGTAGCTTGAAGCTTCTGTTAGTTCAATGGGTTTTTTGTGTGCCTCTGATTGAAGTGATTGCCTTGAATCTTGTCTTCCTGCCTTAATGGGTTAGTCATGTCCCTAGATCTTTGTCATTCCTATCTTGGGGGTTAATCCTATCAGTAAAGAGGAAAAGAGGAGTTCTAGTGTGCTTTAGTGCCTTATATTTAGCCTGATTCCTTTTATCCTAATGGCTCTACTTAAGTGTTTCTATTGTCAGCTGTTATTTTTGTAACAGCAGGGCTGCTCTGAGTTTTCCTTTCCTTCCTAGTTTTCTTAAAGGAAACCTCTAGGATTTGGCATGATCTGTTTTTGACAAACCCATGTTGGTTACTGGTTATAACTTTGTTTGCTTCTAGGTGTTTGTAGCTAGGGAATGAACCAGGAATATTTCTTCCAATAGAATTATCTTACTATTCTACATTGTTATGCTTATTTGTACCCCATGACTATCATTAAGTGTTGTATCTTATGATTTCTGATGAATGTACCATTTCCTTTTATGTACACTGAGAGCGTATGCACCAAAGATAAATTCCTTGTGTGTTCAGTCACAGTTGGCCAATGAATAATTATATTCTATTTCTGTGAAAAGTTTTATTCCCCCTCTTCAGGAAATCATTATCCAATTATTTTTATCTGCAATGTGACCTATGGCACCTTGACACAACATTACTTTAGTGTTTTGGTCCATCACTTGTTCCTAAATCTCACCTGGCTCTAATATCTACATTTAATGAAAATATCAGTCCTCTAGGTACCTCTCTGGAAAAAAATATTACAAATGATGAGATTAGAGTGTGAAGAGAAATTGTACAGAATTCTTCTACATGCAGAAAGCCCCAGTGGCAATTGTCATTATTTTCAGGAAGGGCTGGATTACTTAGTCCTAGAAACCTGAAAGGCTGCAACCAGTTGACCTGGTAGTGGTAGATGGAATAAATCAAATCAAAATTCAAATTTATTGGTCACATACAGAGTCATATATGGTACGATATGCAGTGAAATGCTTATGCAACCGTGGGTAAGTTAAGATAGTTAAGATAGGAAGGGAGGGTGGGGATTAGAAAAATAGAGGTAGTTGGGAAGGTGGGAGTTAGATGCAGTCATGGTTCTATGTGTGACTCAGATAAGTATGGCCTCATTAGTTTTGCAGTTTGTCATTTTAGGTAAACCATTGTTTATGAGATAGTGTTAATGTACGAACCACATCTCTATGGCTTGCTGAACCAATCATGATGTGTGAACTCGGCCACTGTAAATTATATGCTTTATATATACTTCACAAATTCAGCTTGGGCTGGTAAAACTTGTATCTGAACACCAACAATGCAAATTTACATTTATCAATCCTAGGATAAATGCAGCTTGTTGTGCTCCTGATCTGTTCTGAAAGAAAGAAAAAGAATGGTGATACTGATGAAAAACAGCAAGAAGAAAAGGATGTTGAATAGTGATAAATTACTACCATAACAGAGAAGATGCTGGAAAATAAGAGAATGAGAGGGAGACTTATTATTCTAAGCATGCTTCCTTGGGAGAATAAATTCACTGAGCTCAGAAGCGCATAAAGGAGGGCTGCCATTTTATGCGTATTTGCTTAGAAGTTTCTCATTCAACGCAGAGGGTCTCGATCTGAAAACACACGCATTAAATCTGGTTGTACATCTGCGATGCTACGTGCGATTTTACTTGGGAACGACCCTATTATGCTCAGGGGAACTATGGAAAAAGCAAGCATGCGCTTCACTTTGTTTTTGCCGGGCACACCCAGCCCTACACTAGTCTCCGCCTTGCTTCCTGAACATGGAGACGGTGGGCGAATTGGATCCGCTGACGAAAAGTCAGGCGGGCAGATCTTTCTAGGTGGAGCCATCAATTCTGTTTTCCATTCCGCGTTTTCCAACTCAGCATACTAAATTAGATCCAGCTAGCGTTAACCTCCAGCTCCGGGTTTTGCAGGCGACCTACAGCTGTTTAGCGCATCTGGTCAGCCGCGCCTTCTCCTTCTTCTTCTCCTCCTCCTCTTCCTCGTGTAGGCACACCACCAGCTGCTAGTACCCAAGAAGCTGCCATGTCCGAAAAAGAAACTGCCGGAGAAGATGGGGGAGTCCCTCAAACCAGCGCTGTTGCTCCTCCCGCAGAGCAGCAACAACAGCAGAAAGAAGAAGCAGTGGCGGAGGCTACAGCGACCGGCGGGGAGGGAAAGGCTGCTGGAGAGGCGTCGGATGAGGCTCCCGCCGTTTCTACCAGTACCGCTGCTGCTGGTCGCCAGTATAAGGCACTGGTGCTCACCGGCTTTGGTGGTTACGAGAAGGTGAAGGTGCAGATTCGGCAGCTGCCTCAAGCAGAACCCAGTCCGGGCGCTGGCCAAGTTTGCGTGCAGGTCCGAGCCTGCGGGCTCAACTTTGCTGACCTGCTGGCTCGCCAAGGGCTCTACGACAGGCTTCCCTCGCCGCCCGTTAGCCCTGGCATGGAGGCGGCGGGAATCGTCTTGGCCGTGGGCGAGGGCGTCTCCAGCCCAAAGGTGGGTAAAGAGCTCTCGGCGGCGCACAACGAACGGGGGGCCACCACGCCGTGGCCAGCCCTTCTGGAAGATTCAGATGCGGGGAGTGGCTGGTAGCAATTTTTGCTCCGCCGAGGCGAATAACTACTGGCTGCCCATCCTAATCGGAAGTGATTGGGAGGCAGAAAGATGGATGGTGGGCGTAGCCGCTATCCCGATATTTGGGTGCAAGAAAATGGGTGGGGCACCTCGTGGCCGTCAGGAAACGGCCTGCAGTGTTGGGAAGACCCAGACTTGAGGGTCTAAAGGGGTGGGTGGTGAGAGATACAGATCTTAAATGTGAGTTGTGAAGAAAGAAAATATCTAAAGTTGACTAAGGGTCCCCACCCTGTGGGATCAAGAGTGGAGCCAGGGATAGAAATATCTTTTTCCCTGTAACTGACAGAAAAGTGGGTGTGGACCTGCTTGCTAAGACAATGAGATGTCAGACTCCCCAGCCAGCCATACTCTTGGCTTGGGTGCTAAGCTAGTGTCATCCAGAAGTGAGAGAACAGATTCAGAAGAGCGGATCGGCTGGGAAGTGGGCGGTGGTTACTATGGGAGGCAGAGCTTTAAGACATTTTTGGAAACTGACCAACCACTGATGATCACCGGGACATTTTGCTCCCTCAAGGGGATGGGGTTTTTCTTGGCTTCCCTTGGTCTCAGGCTTAATCTTTTGAAGGTACTTGCCCCCACCTCCCCCAGGATGTTGGATAGAGAAGATCTATCTCATTCCTCATCTCAGCCACGAAAGTGGGTGCGGCTTCTCCTAGAAAGGGATTCAGAAGCTTTTCCAAATACAAATCTAGCTGAAGCTCTGCTGCAACAGTGACCTTTTGCCCAACCCACTCCCAAGCCTGGAGATGTCAGCCTTGCTCAAAAGAGTGGGTGCAGTGGGTGGAGCTGTGGATCCTTGATTTAAGAGAGCCCTTCTCAGACTGCTTAGGGAACAGGAAGTGGCCTGCCAGTGGGATCAGGATGCAGGTTTTTCACATTCCTTATTTGTAGAATTTTGTATTTCTAGCATCATTATCGGTTCCTTCTTGGTCTTCTTAAGAGCAAGTTATATGGTATAGTGATGCTTTCTTCCCAAGAGTCCAATCTCTGGATTGTTTTTTCAATCTTGAAACATGGAAATATTTACACTCATTCACTCACTCATTAGAATTTGCATAGCGTATTCCACTCTGGGAGGTTCCCCTTGTTCACAATGGGATGAATTAAAGGATTACAACTGTGTCTACATCTTCTACATCTGCTTCTTCCTCTTTCCTTTGGAGGCATCCCCAGTCATTAAGCTGAAGCTTAGTGCTTTCACTGTACTTCTTATTTGAGTTCATAAATCCTGTATTGTAACACAAGTTTGAGGCATATCTAATCTGCTTTAAAATGGGGTGGGTGGAGTAAAGAAAATTGGACTTGGCCCCTGTTTCTGCCTTAACCCAAGGGCAATTGGGTTAAAGAGTCTAAGTTTTTTTTAAAGCCACTGATTAAATAAGATGGCGTGGCAGTAGAGAATCTTTGTTCTATGGCCTCTCTTCTTAGCCATTTTTGCCTCGTAACAATCCTTTGAAGAGTCTGGATATGCCAAAAAGTAATGCCTAGACAGGTACATTACTTTGATAGTTAGATGGCCAATTGTGAACTGGTATTCCTGGTTCTTGTCTAACTGCTATATTTTCATGTTGGGCAAATGTAGATCATGCCTAAGAAGTTTCACAACTATACTACCTTCCTCCTATCAATGTTTAAAATGTATTCTGGAATGTCTCTTTTAAACACAAATCTATTTCCTTTTATTAACTTTTGAAGCTTGGTTTTCTAAACAGCTTGATTTTACATGTTAAGAACTTGGGAATGCATGCATTTATTGGTGTAGACTTGTTCCCAGGCAGAGTCAAACAAATTAAAATCAGATCTAGTTCTGAAGAATAAAGTCTGCTTTTCTTTGCAAATCAGTGTAATAAAATTTAATGATTGCTTTACATAGATGATATACAGAATGATCAGTTTAAGAAGGACTGGATTTCTTGAGGTGTTTTTTTTTTTTGTCACCTACAGGAAGACATTTCATGAGCAGCTATTTTCTTTGCATTTAACTAAGACCTGTCATCAATCTTACCCCTGAAATAGGAAAATTATTTTGGTGGTTTCTATTCAGAACTTGAAAAGCTTCAATCTATCTCACAACTATTTAACTGGCAGGGATTCTTGAATGTCCTGTCTCATGCTGTTGTTCTCTATTAAGCAGGATATTAAGGGAGATTTGAAAGAAGAAGATGTGGCATTTCAACTTATTTGGTAGAACAAGACTAACACAGAATAAAGGTTGGACATACCAGTATGACAGTCCTAGATATCTTTCAAATTATCTACTAATGATAATGCTGACTAAGATTTATAATTGGATAAATCTGGAAATGACACTTTGGGGAATTTCTAAAGTGTTTGATCTGTATATTTTAAAAACAGCAAGATTTAAAAATTGTGTTTCACTTACAAGAGAACGGAACAATCCCATGGAATATTCCAGTCAAACTAAACGATCAGAACATTAGAATATTAGTGAAGCTGACTTGTTTGGGGTGGCAACTTGTAATGGTATGAAGGGCACAACTCAGCCTAACCACCTGTTGAAAGGCTGTAGGTATCTTTCTGGTAATGGGATGGTATTGCATTGAAAAAAAAATTCAGATTCTTTTTCATGGCTTTGGAGATGGCTAGATCACCAGCAGGAATCTTTCACCACCTCCATGCTCTCCAAAATGTTCTAAAATATTTTGCTAATATTAATTCATTTTGCTGCTAAAATCTGGCAGTATGATTTTAGTATGTATTTATTTTTGTAAATTAGAGGTGGTAGTTAAGGGTGGAGAAGGGAATATTTTACCTTTCAGGGGCCTCATACTTCCATTACAACTCTTTTCAAAAGAAAAAAGAAAGAAAATTCCTTAATGATTTTTGCTGCCAAATTTCATATAGTATGTAATTTCAGGGGGAGGGGCTTATGGGAAAGGATTAAGAGTGGAAATGAGAGTGGTTGGCTTGCCATTTCTGTCCTCATTTTAAAAAAAAAAATTCTAAAAGAAAATTCAGTTGCATTGCCTCCAAATTTCATCAGCATAGTTCTAGGATGTCTAGAAGCTGTGTCTTGCTTGTTAATTACTTACTATACATTCTGAAATCTTTGTCAATTAATTTATTTCCTAGATATATGTGTATTTGTATATATGTAGACATCATGAAATCAAGGTAATTACCATAGAAGCTTTTCAATCGAAGTATTAGTTGCATCAATTTAAAGTATAAACGCCTCCAATTCAATGCAACATGTTAAATGCATGATCATTCTTTATCCTGCTGCTTTTTTGTTGTCTGGGATTTCACATTTGCACCCTCCAAACCATGCCTGTCTACTAGAATATGGAGCTCTATAGATTCAAATGCAGAGAGATTATTGGAGTATGTAGGAAGATTCACATAGTACATCAATTTATGAAAGCAATCACATCTTTTTCTGGAACCATGTGACCACTTTGTTAACTCCTCATTGCAGTACAATCAAAGAAGGAAAGTGTGGCAAGTTTAAGCAGCTGCTAACGGGATATGTGTGTACTATGTATACTTTGAAGCACTTTTCCCCTTTCTGATCTAAAATGCTGCACAACCCTAATGTTGCCCGTATCATCCCAGACAAGCTAGAAAACAGTCTTGTATATTTGTATCGATTGTCCAACGAAGAACACACTTTTCAGAAAGTTCTGAGCTTAATAGGAATTTTCAGGAGGTTGGACTCTTATGAGCTCTGATATAATTTTTACCACATACTCTTCTTACTAGCATATGGTAAATAACACCTTGGAGGGTAGTTTAGATTTAACCTAGTCTAAATCACTATTTGACTCAGAAAATGAACATGAATGGAACAGTCTTTGAGTTCCTCCTTTCCTTCATCCCTGCGTGGCATGATTGTGAAGAGGAAATTATAAACTTCTAATTTAGATTGGTGAGATATGTTGGCCTGAATATAGAAATATGGTTAGTATAATTATACTTGGTGAAACCAGAAAGGTTTTCTATAAGCTGTGTCTGACTCTCGGGCACAATGCTCATCTCTGTTTCTTGGCCGGAGAAGCCAGCATTGTCCAAAGACAATTTCTGGGATCATGTGACCAGCATGGCTATACACAAAAGATGCACGGAATCCTGTTATCTTCCCACCAAAGCAGTACCTATTAATCTACTTGCATTTGCATGCTTTCAAACTGCTGGATGGGCAGTTACACTGAAAACAAATATGGCCATAATTTACGGAATTTTTAGCAGAGGTTTTTTTTATAAATGGGTAAAGGCTACTCCTCAGAACTATATTTAATTATTAATTAAATTTATTGGCAGCCCATTTTATCACAGACATTGGTAAGATGAGTGGCCAATAAGATACCACTGCACCTTAACATGCAGTATTCTAGTTTATACCTTGTGGTTTTCATGTGGGACAAGCAATTGATGGAGTCAACTGGCTGTAATGCATCACTAACCTGCAGGAAAAACAATACTGGCATGTCCACAGCATCCTCTGGAGATAACATAGTCTGATAATCTTGTGCCAGAAAAAAAATACAAAGCCACAGATAATTGAAGATGAATTTAGGCCCATCCCTGTGCTGAAGTAGGATAAGACAAAAGCAATGGTATGTAAACATATTGTTTAAAAATGTTTGGTGGTCTACCTTCACAATGCAGTTGAAAGAATGTGAGAATAAGCCCCCAGTGCAGAGCTGCCATGGACTGCCAAACTCTAGATAAGAGATAAATGATAGCACAGAGATACAAAAACTAGCAAAAACCTAGTTCTAACATTCAAGGATCACCTATTTTTCAAAACACCAGAAGGCAAGACAAAAAACAATGCATGGAAACTAATCATGGAGAGTTCCAAAGTAGAACTAAGGATAAATTTCCTAACAGTGAGAACAATTAACCAGTGGAACAGCTTGTCTTCAGATATTCATTCAAGACTTTTAAAAAGAGGCTGGACAGCCACTTGTCTGAAATGGTAAGATTTCTTGTTTGATCAAGAGGTTGGAGTAGAAAACCTCCAAGTCCCTTCCAACTCTGTTATCTGTTATTTTCTTCTGTTAATCTACATCTCAGATAATCAGTCCCTAACATTGCATAAATACTAAACTTATATTTCAGTCTTTAAAAGATGTGTGTAAAAGAACCCATCTTAAAATATGATAGAGAACTATACCATAATAGAGCAGAGAGCAACTATAATAGGTTAGGTTTGGTGTTAAAGAAAGGACCCTAGAAAGATAGATGGTGGTGGATTGTGCTAAGAGGATGGAAATGGTTGTAGTTAACACCTATTTCCAGAAGAGGGAAGAACATAAAGTTGCATATAAGAGTGGAGGTAGGAGTACACAGGTAAACTACATTCTATGTAGACAAGGCAATCTGAGAGAGATTAATGACTGCAAAGTGGTGGTAGAAGAGAGGGTACCCAGACAGCATCAGATGGTGGTGTGTAGGATGACTCTGACAGTCAGAGTGAAGAGGAGAGGAAAGACAGAGAAGAAGAAGACCAAGTGGAAGTTGCAAAAGGAAGAATATTGTGAGGAATTCAGACAGAAGTTGAGATAGGCTTTGGGTGGTCAGGAAGAACTTCCAGATGACTGGGAAACTACAG
>JAEANM010023838.1:0-11281 GCA_017656035.1 Myanophis thanlyinensis
CAGATATAGATATAGATATATAGATATAGATAGCCAGGTAGATTAAAGAGATGTTTTCTAGGCTACTAAGCCTATTGTTTAGCTGTATGAGTCCCATATATACATTTTGTATTTTCAGTGCTTGGAACTGCCCAAGATTCATGTCATGCTGCTATTATTAAATCATTGGATGGTAAGGAGAAGGGTTTGACAATGTAGTACTTTACAATGTAGAAAAATCAATAATTCCTGCAGGTAGTTTGCACTTTTTGAATTAAATCTTCTATTTGTAAACAAAAGATTCAGAAAGACTTCGTAAAACTAATTAATTAGCATAATAAATGGAGGGAAACAATTCTGTCTAGTGCAAATATAATTCTGTTGACCACTGCATTATAATCCCTGAAAGTTATGCAGTGGTAACTATAGACTTCCTTCATTTATGCTAGGATTATGTGTCCCCATAAAGAGTACATAAAGAGTGAGACATTGAACCAGTGGAAAAAGGGGGATTGTTGAGTATGGTGTCAAATTTTAGAACGCAAATGTAGAATGCACGATAATTTTTCCTAATATTTTTCATCATTTTATACACAGTAGATTTGCCCAGGTTAAAAATTTATCCTAGGACTGAGGATCCTTCACCCATTTCAGGGCAACAATACAGATTGAGATACGACAGGCCACAATGAACGTTCAAAGTTACAGTTACAAGAGACATCCCAAATCTCTATATGACCCTTTTTCAAAGTTAGAGTGGCTGCAGTAACCCCATAGTCATTCATCCTTATGAAACAACAGGGGGATGTTTCAGTGCCCCCTGCCTCTCTTCTCTCTTCATATTATATTTTAAATCTATAATTATGTTTTCAAACTCTAAAATTTGAATTTCTATGCAAGTTGTATGTACCAAATATTTATCATAATGGGTTTCACATATAACTTCAAACTTTGTGTCATGTATGAGCACAGACATTCAGAAAATTAAGATACTCCTGATTTCTCTGAAATAAAAAACTTGAATTCTTGTTGGCAACAGTGACCTTTATATCAAGCAGTCATTGAAACTGTGAAGTCATTACTGTTCGGTATTTTTAGAATTTGTTTCATGATAGAAATGCAAAGTCCAGGCATCTTCTACTACAAGTGGGTTCAGCATCTTTGTGACCAAGTGGCATCATGTTGACCCTAATATAATTGTATCCAAAATATATCTGCAACATGTTTACTTAGGGCTGTGCAGTGCTTCAGATATGATTCCCAAGGTGTTTTGGAGCAGATGGGAATGCAAATACAGCAATTTTCTGCAACTAAAAGCAATAGTTTTTTCTTTAATCACATGGTTACTTTAAACAGCTGCAGAGAGATATTATACTTATACCTTTGGCCATGTAGCCTTTTGAAATAAAATCTAAAGTGTTGATGGCCATAATATTAATCTCTTTGGCAATTAGTTACAGTACATATCCATTTTATTAAAATAGCTAAAGATACACAAAGAAACTGAAAATGTGAGTTCCTATATCTGTTTATCTGATTAATGTTTTTTCCAAGCTGAGAAAGACTCTTGAGTTCAGACCAAAATTCTTAGTTTTAATGCTAATAAATCTTTGCTGAATTATTTGCAATAAATAACCAAATTAGAAGGCATTTTCCAGTTACAGCTGTGACTTTTCTGTATCCTGAACTTTTAATGCCTCCTGTAAGCTATCTTTCATTACTATGTTCTCATCAACCGTTATGTGTCCAGATCTCTTCCAGTTAATGTAAATTAATTTCATTGATGCAATCAGGAAGAGAAGTCTGTGTTATGTGCAGTTTCATTATTCTTCTTTAAGGGCTGTTTTCTCAAATAAAGCAATTCTGAGGCAAGGGATTCTGAAGGAAAAGATACCCACATCCATACATATTGGTAGGACTTCATGCCAAAACAGTCATAGCTCCTGGACCCCTTAACAAAAAGGATTGGGTAACCCCACCTAATGTGTCCCTTTCTGCCCTAAAGCAGATATTATACTCATTCTGTACATTTTACACATTAGCTTTTACCTTGATTCAGAAATATAGCCAGGTAGACTGCATTATAAATGAATGGTTTGTGTTCCCCACAGCAAAATGCCCTGTTTTCCTTCCTCACTTGGAAAGAGATGGGCTTTTCTACCACTGTGATTGTCTGATTAACTAACTAAAGCCTTGAGATCACTTCTGCCTCAGGTCCACTTCTCTGGGATGTGGAAAGCAGAGCCAATTAGCTCACCGCTTAGTCCTCAATGAGGGCAAATGTTAGGGAGCTTTTCCAGCACTTTCTCTGAAACTGCAGGATAGACTTCCTGGGTGGGGGTGAGGGAATTCCTGCCTCCTTGGCACATCTTCCTTCCTGCCATGTGGACCTTCCCACCATCACCCCATTCCCCAAGGGATAGGAGTTTGCTGCTTTCCTATAGAATGCAAATGTGGGCAGCTAATGGAGGGGGAGGTAAGTCCCCTTGCTGAACATTAGGAAAACCTTATGCTTGGGGAGCATTCAAGCTACTGTAGCAGCCCGTGGAAAGGACCTTAACCAGAAAAGAAGATAAGATTGTAACACCAGATGCAAATGTTTAAAAATATAGAAATACATCATTTATTATATGTTCATCTATTTAATAATGTTAAATGAGAATAGTGAAGGAGACCATTTCAAAGAGATTTAGATCATTTCCAAAATGAAGTGGCTCTGGTTAGAGGAGGAGAACTACAATCCTGACCTGGCCCTCGAACAAGTCCAGTTTGACACCCATGTTTCATAATATACACAAATGTATTAACTGAATTGCAAATTCATATGCATTGGAACTGCAATAACTGGATCGGGGAAAATTACAAGTTTTCTACACTACAACAATGCCTCCTTTTCTCCAGTGTTTTTATTTACAATGGTCCTGTGTTATATATACTATGAGGTTTATAAGCTAGTTTGTCCAAGGCAAATCAGTAAACCATAAAACTGAACTGGAATTTCATTGGAAGATCCAACCCTCAGCTCTAGTACCTCATCATAGAAAGTCCTCTGTAAGGGAACCCATAAGATTGCAGCTGGTTTTCTGGATATTTACATGTAATTAGCTGCAAAGGTAATAGGAAGAACCCATATTATTGCAGATGAATGGACATCGTTTTCACTTCATTGTACACACTCTGCTTTTATTTTAGGGTAGAACAGAAATGTAAATTTCACTATTCCATATTGACTGAACTGAACTTGTCTAATCACTGACAAACTAGCCTTTTACTTTTTTTAAAAAACGAGATTTTTTTTCATACTATATGCTGGTATAAAACACTGGAAATAGAAGAGAAATATTAATGTCTTTTATGATTAGAGAAATTTGGAGTACCCATATATTTAGTTATGCATATATACAATCCACCATCAAAACAAACAGGAAGAGTGAAGAGGAATGCAATTTGAATGGAAAATTTTCCCTATTTAGTTATGCATATATACAATCCACCATCAGAACAAACAGGAAGAGTGAAGAGGAATGCAGGAATACAGTTTGAATGGAAAAATTTCCCTATTTGAAGAACAAAAGGAATTTCTCAGGTTGAAGATAAGGCAGCCATTCTGAGAAGTCATATGGAATCCTGTATTACATTGAAATAGAAACCAGAAAGTATTTATTTCTATTATTGTGTTTCATTAGTAACAGCGGAACCATAAGTTTTCAATTTCTAGGATATGAACTGTCCCCACAGTTGGAGGATGCACATTGCACATCTACCTCCCAGACCAAAATCCCTAGGAAGAAAAGTGACCCTGGTCTCTTATATATGGGTCTTCCATCCAAAAGAACAGCTCTGAAGTCCACATAATGCAGAGCTGAAAATCAAATGGGAGAAAGCTGTCCGTACACAACTGTGACTCTGACCAACTGTCCAGGGAACTGCAGTTAAATCAGAACCAGAAATTTCAAAATCCAGAGCAAAATGTGCCATTTTATTTTACTTATTTTATGTATACAGTATAACTTAGCTTGATGTAAAATACAAACATCAACATAAGAGGCTCATAGATTAATTTAAATCAGAAGAAAGGGAGGTTGTAAATTTGAGATTTAAAATGTAAATGTTTTAATTGTTTTAGAATCATACATCCCCAGAGGCATTGGGTTGAATTAGGCGGCTATGGAAATAAAATACCAATATTGTCTTTTGATAAAATGATGTTTCAGAATATCTCAAACTTGTAAAATCTCACTGAAGGCATACAGCTAATCTAATTTCCCAGTTCTTTACCTCATTTGCTCAAAGGAGGGAAGTAATTCAGAATAAGAAAAGCTCCTTCCTTGACTTGAGGGAAATGAGCTGAAGTTGTAAAGGGAGGAGGGGAGAGCCTGTTGAAATGCCCTGGCCCAATGCTGATGTCAGAAGCTGCCATGCATATACAAAAGGAAGACATAAAAGGGGGGAAAGGATCACCAGCTTGCACTGAGCCTGGCCACTGAAGGCATAACCTGGATGTGCTACTCTCCAGTTCCCTTGACAGACAAGTGAGTATTGCCTTCAGTGCAATCTGTGAGCTCTATGAATGTCTGCTTTTGGGAAAGGTGGGGATAAGGAAAGCAAAACAAAGCATGGTGTGCATGTTTTCAGTAGCCCATTCAAGTTATTGGGGGAAATGCTAAATAAAATCATCTTCCAGATCTATTTTTCCCACTGCATTGTCTTGTTTTTTAGGGTTTGTGTGTGTTTGTTTTTTGTGTGCTTTATAAGCAAGTACATTTGATTATTACAAATTGTTTGCTATCATATTATACTAATGTAGTAATTTCCTGTTTTCCAATTCCATTGGTTTTTAAACAAAATAGTGGCATTCCTTATAAAGAACATTGTAGATGAAACAATTTCCAGTGTGCTTATTTCAGACACACAATCTGTATCTGTGTTCAAAAGACAACTCATTCAATAAGTAATAAATGTAGATCATGTTATCCCAGCTTTCCAGTTTGGAAACTAAACTTTAAAGAAACCAGCTTACCTCCAGCTTGCCAGTGGACTCCACCATGAAACAAACTGGATTTCAATTTTCTATTCATTTTGTTTCCTCTTAAAACAAGATAATGATTTACCGGCAATCACTAAAGGGGTTATTTATTTAATTAATTTATATAATGATGCTCCAAAAAGATTTAAATAATTGTGAGATAATTTTGTAAGTTTTTTCTTGACAATAAAATGTACTTTATTTTATATTATGCATTTATTTCATTTTTATCAGTTTCATTCTAAGCCGTGTATGTGAGATGTAATGTACATATAACAAATTTACACAATCTCTTCCTATTTGGAAACAGTAACCTTTGATTCTGAATGGGATGAATTAGTTCAAACAATAGGGAAATGTTTGCTTAATAAATATTTACATTTACGAATTGTGAGCAGTGATTAGCTCAGGCAAATATTAAACATGTACATAATTTTTTCTTGTGTGAGCAAAGAGAAGAATATGAGAAGCAATCAAATTACAAAAAATAAAATGTTCAGTCTAAATGTAGATGCCTTAGTGAATAGTCAAACACATTTTGATGTTTGATATAATAAAGACACCAACAGGTGGAGGGAGAGGCACAGCCAAAGATGGCACTAGGCAAACAGCAAGATTTGTGGCTGAATGGGCACAGGCAATACTGGTTGCTATTGAAAATGAAAAAGACTTTGAAGTACAAGAAAAAAACAGGGACAAAATTATCCAACCAATCATTGACAAAATCAAGCCCACTATTTATTACTACACCAATTTGGGCCCATAGGTAAATGGACAGGCGAGATTTAGATTTGGTTTTGCATTTCAACATTCAGTAATACACAGGTTCAGTTCAAACTAAGGATGAGATGGAATTTGAAAAAAGATTTGGTCAGACTATAATAAGCACTGGAAATATTTCTTCTATTTCATTTTTTTAAACACAACAGGATGAGAACAGCAGAAACAGATATTTAGAGGACACCTGGCAAGTTTCATCTACAGTATGTATCTTCAAAGTTTTCCTGGGAATAAAACTTTGAAACATTACCTCTTCACTTGTTTTAAAGCAGGAATAAAGAAAGAACCAATCACAACCCTGAAATGATCTAGCAAAGAACCAATTGAGAATTTGCATTGAACACATGCCAAAACGTATTTCACTGCAACTTAAAAAGTGGAAAACAATTACAAAAACTGTTTAAAGGATAAATTCTGACTTGTTTCTTGGTTATGCCAAGCTTGGCATGATAGATGCTAAAAAATGTTGAGTTATCCTGGGATATGGTGTCCTCTTGTAATCTATCATCTTAGGGTATTATGGATTCTAAGGCAGACAGCTCAGCCGGTTGGCAAACGTGGTGTCTTGTCATCATGAGATGATTTGTGGAGGGAGGCAAGCATGCCAGGCAGGAAGAGAGGTTTTCAGAACTAAGAAATAAAGCCATGTGTTAAACTTCTGACCATTTGCTCTATTGGCTGCCAGGCTGACATGGTTCCTTTATGCAGAACAAACCTATTTCCTTATGGATATAGCCCAGAAGGATGCCCAATGGTCTCATTCCCAGGGTGGAAGGTAAATTCCTAAGTGTGTTCATGTTGGTCTTTGTGACAAAACTACTGAGAAAGCTCAAGGTCAAAAAGTGCTAGAGTTGCTCACAGACTGATTAGCTTTAGGGAAAGTAGGCAGTGGACACAAGTTAGATTCAAGAAAGTGCCTGATAGCACAGCTGATAGAAAGATGGGTAGGCTGACCATGGAAATGGCAGCAGTGGGGGCTGGTACAGCAGGTGAGAAGACCTCTGGTGTGCTGGACCAGACAGACGCCAAAGGTAACTCCTGGGAACTGATAAAAGGAAAATTAGAAAAACACATCTCTTTACATTCAAATCAGTGAAACTTTGTCCCTATTCAATGAGATTGCTTGTAATAAGTAAAAGACTACCAATTTGAAGAAATCTGAAATTTCAAAGAGCAACCTGAACCTAATTTTTGCTCCCTTTCCCTCAGTTCATGGCTGTGGCTTGATAAAAGTGAATTTGCTAAAAGTTAATTCTGATGAAAAAAAGACAGGGCCAAGGAGCTTTCTGATGCTGAGCCAAAATAAACTTGATATGAATTGTATGTTTCTAAAAGTGTAACTTGGAACACTAAAGGAGACTCATACAGCAGTGGAATGTAGGGTGAAGTGAAATAAAGTGTGCTTTAATTATCTATTTCCTTCCTAAAACTTTCCATGAAAATCATCTTCAAAACTGCCTTTTATATTTCAGGTTTGTGGGTCAACAGAATCTCGTGTTCATTAGCTCATTTTCAGCAAAAAGGGAGTGAAAGTTGAAAATACACTCCGTTTTATTTCTAAAAATTCCAGTGTGAAGGTTAGTTTGACTCTTAAGAAACCACAAAGCAAATTCAGACAGAAATACAATAATTAAAGAATGATATTTAAAATATTAATCTAAAAAAGAAACAAAGCAGAAAAAGCAAATTACTTAAGCAATCAAAACAATGGACTATGCTTTTTATATCAGTTTGGTGGCCATTTTAGTGGCAAACAATTTGAGTACCAAGATGTAATTTTTCAGGAAGTAATTTTTTCTTGAAATTCAACATTCAAACTTGTTTGCTGCTATAGAATTTTGCAATGACTCTTTACTTTACTAAAGCTATGTTTTGAGGAGTGCTTTTTTTGTATGAGGCCAGTAACATACTTTTTTGTTCCCTGTTGCTATAGATCACCTTATTTTTTTTCTTTGTTTAAAATCAGATATCAAAGTGCTTCGAAGAGTGGGGGAATGAGGCTGCTAGTTGTCTGCCTTCTGCTGCTGACCTTTATACCTGAAACTAAATGCCAAATTCTTGAACGATTCATGGAGATCAGGAGTAAGTTCCCACAGCCAGGTGATTGTATGAATAGAGATATTTTTTCATGAACAAAATGTCTAGCGTATATATCGTACAAAACTGAACACTGGCTGAAGATAGAATCTGGGGTCGTACCCAATGGTTGTTGGCTTTGTCTCATTTCCCTTTCAAGACCTTCTGAGTGGAATGTATTGCAAACTGCATTTGGCAACAGAAATCTAGAAGACCACTAGATAGCATAAACAGTTAGACTTGATCCAGATCTAGTGGTTTTGCCACCTAGATATGCCTGATATGTATTACTCTGGACATCCTGCTATGCAACACCTGCAAAAAAAAATATTTTTTTTCACTTAATCGAGACCAGGGGTGTCAAACCAGGTCTGGCCTATGAAGTGCTTAGATCTGGCCCACAAGGTCTGCCTTGGAAACAGCAAAACACCAGCCCGCAGTGCCTCTGCCAGTGAAAACGGAGCTCAGGGGGACTTCATGCGGCCCTCCCAACTCTGTTTTTGCTGGCAGAGGGTTGCAGGAGGCCACTGCATCCAAAAACGGACCTTGCAAGGATCATGGGCAGCACTCCCACCTCCATTTTTGCTGGCAGAGGGTTGCAGGAAACTGTTGCAGCCAAAAACGGAGCTTGGAAACCTGTTTTCACTGGCAGAGCACTTGAGTCGCCACAGGCAGCCCCGACACACGTGATGTCAAGAGCCACGCCCACCCTGGCCACACTCACCCCAGCCCCCCAAGGTCAAACACAACCCTGAAGGGCCCTCAATGAAATCAAGTTTGATACCCCTGATCTAGACTAAATGGTTCCAGCTTCTGGAAATCAACCACAGATGTTCCCTAGAGTCTTCTTTTGCAGCTCTCAAAAATATTATTGCTGAAATTAACAGCAAACCCCTTAAAATATGACAAAGACATTTTCCAGGCACTTTAAAAATATCTCTCTCCCTCCCCCACCCCCCACTTTCCCCTCTCTCATTGATTTTTACTTCTTTTGTTAATTCAAACGCTTGAAAAATTCTATGTCACAATTGCTTTTGTAAAGTTGCTGCCACATGACCTGAAGGTCTCAAGTGCTGGGAAACAAAATAGAGGAAATTATTGTCCTTGGTGGAAAAAGAACATTGTCCACTTTACAAGACCAAAACGACCAAACAGAATATTATAAACATATGTCTTTTCATCATTTACCTCCATTCTGCAGCAGCTGTTGTGCATACATATAATATTATTTTCTCCAGAATTACATCCAGGCATCCAATGATCTCAAGATGGAAAGCATATGCTAGGATCCATTGATTAGTCCAAGACTCTGCTCATAATTCACACACTTTGATGTTCCAAATACAGCAACACTGGGTAGCAAATGCAACTTTGGAAAGAAATATTTTGAAACCTAATCTCTTCCTTGTCAAATTGTTGCTTTAGTGTCCAAACTGACTAGTGTACAAAGACAGTTTCCTGAGCAGAGGATCCTATTGGTGTTCATTTCCAGACAGGCAAAAGACATGCTACAGATTAGAACGTGAGCATCCAGAAGATGATGAGCTTTGGCTTTTGAAGGTCAATCTGATGTCTTTGACATAGGGGAAAATTCAGCCGATGCTCCAACTGCATCTTTCTTCCATTCCCCATTTCATTTATTATTCTATTGTCCTTATATATTTGACACATGCTGATCTCAGACTATTTTCTTTCTTTGTGCTCTCTTTCATTTTTGAAGAACAAATTGTGCAACTTGACCTAAAGATATTAGAGCAGGGGTCCCCAAGCCCTGGACTGGCACGATGCTGGACTGCAGTGTGTTGGGAACTGGGCTGCATAAGTGGCGGGTGAGCAGGATAAGCTGCATATGTACAAGTAGTGCACATGTGCACAAAACCATCCCCTCTCCCCTCCACCACCGGTGGCAGTCCACAGACCCAGAAAGGTTGGGGACCACTGCATGTACAGTGCAGTACCTAGATGCAAATATGGACACATTCGGTTTTTAAAGCTGCTGCTCTTTCCATCCTGAAGTCTAATGGTGAATCACTTAGCTTGGCCTCTTTCATAGACAAATGGGACCCGTGTTCCCCAAAGTGGTTCGTATTGACCCCCAAGAGTTGATGGAACTATCCATTAGAGATGGTCTTGACTTATGACCATTCACTTAATGACAGTTCAAGGTTACATGCTTTGGAAAAATTATTATAACCTGTCTTTACAACTTGTGATTTAAAACAGACCATCTCACAGCTTGCAGTCATATGATTGCAGTTCGGGGACTTGGCAATCGGCTCACAATTACAACTGATTGAAGTGTCCTGCAATTGTGATTATGATATTGACCTTCCCAGCTGGTTTCTAACAAAAATATCATTTGGGGAAGCTGGATTCACTTAATGACCATTCAATTCACTTAACAAACATGGTAAAAATGGTTATAAAATCAGATCCAGTCACATGTTAACTCATTACAACAAAAATTGTGCTCCCAAGTGAGGTCATGTTGAGAAGTACCTGCACTGTTGTTCTTATTATTTCTAGTACTATTAGATAAAGTAGTATTTATTACCTACATTTCATGCTATAAATGTTGGAGGACTGATGAACACTCTAAAACTTCATGGGAGGATCAATGAGCATAAATGTTTGGGGACTCCTGGTATAGACCAACTTTTTTTTTATCAAAGTTCTAAAGTCTAATAAATGTAGTGGCTAATATTATTTCTAGTGACTGTTTAAAATACAGTTCATAGCATAGTAGAATTATGCAAATGATATACACTTGAAAAAACATGCATATATTTGAACATATATATTTGAACAAGCACCTGGCATCAAAATAGAAAATGAGTCATTGTTTCTCCTATTTTTTTTTTCTCCACACATGAGAATGACTGCATTTTAACACTGTACAACAATCACAGAAGAATACAGTTCACACTCATGGATAACAAATGCCCATATTTTAAAGTCCTTTCCTTTTGTCAATTATGATGATTATTAGCATTTTTACATATAATAACCATCTTTATACAGGTTATTTTATGAGACTGACCTGACAAAGTCCCACCCATCTAGCGAAATTGAGAAGTTTTTCAGAGGACTGTAACACTAATACTATCTCCTCTAATGAGCGCCTCCATATTTTACAATATGCTAGGAACAACACAGATGTTTCAGTACACTTTCCCTTTACACTGAGTTCTCACTGTCTTCTGGGTTTTGCCTTGCAGATCCTGATATTGATCCTTCCTGGTACACTGGGCGAGGGATCCGACCTGTGGGGCGGTTTGGCAGACGAAGAGCAGCTGCAGAAAATGTCCAGAAGTCTGGCAACAGGCATTTGCAAGCTTGTTTTCCTGTAGAAGAAAGTAGTGAATCTCTGCAAGATGAATGAAGCTGCATAAATGTTTTAATACGATAATGACATATATA